>PVKZ01005025.1:28842-44193 GCA_004027375.1 Macroglossus sobrinus | reverse complement strand
TGGGGGTGTATCAGGCCACCTGAGCTTCTATGGCTTAAACCTTCTTAGATACCCTGAAGAGTCAGTGACAGCTCCAGTAGCAGAGGTCCGTATATGGCCGCTATGATGACAAGGACAGGAGGTGTACCTTGCACTAACCATTGCACTGCACTGAAACTCAGAGCACCCTGTCTGTGTCTTACCAGGCCACGCCCATACCCCACCTGAGGGCTGTGATGCCCGTGAAGCCATGGGCATATCATACAGTGATCTATGCCTGCAGTGTAGAAGCTGTGCCAACTTCAGCCAGGCGTGAAATCTGCCTTATAAGGACGCATCCGGCGGGGTAGGGAGGGGGAGAGGGGAAGAGATACCAACCCAGGACTTAAGTCTGTTTTCTATGAAAATAGATCTTCTTGTAACCACATCAGGTTCTCTCTTTGCCCCCGATTATAACTATTGCATTGACAACTTTGAAAAGGAAAAAGAGGCAGACTCCCCATGACGTGCCCAGTACTGTGCTGTGTACCTTCATATACTTTCTAAACTAGAAACTTGGTCAACAATTAGATCAACAGATATGGTATTATTTTAAATTGTGCCCAATCTCTGTCTTCTGTGTTAATCAATCAATCTTCCCCGTGGGCCTACAGACAAGTTTCTATCTGAAATCTGGTAACCATAGTAATGAGAGAAGGGGGGATCTCGGACATGCACTGCAGATGTTAAAGAACAAAACCTCATTTTATCCATTATTTTCTCTTTTCTGATTTTTTTTTTTTTTTTGCAAGAGTTGTTTACAAGAAGCTATAGTTGAAATGCTAGTGAACAAACAGTTTCAGGGAAAGTAGGAGAGCGTGAGGGCACGGATGATCTGCAAAACCAAATAATAAAGCAGAATAATGAAGCGTGGATGGCTTCTGGTTCACTTAGCTGCTTCACACATCCTTGGGAGAAGCGATAGGAAAGTACCTCCTGACGGTTTTCAGTGTTCGCCTGCTTCAGTAACTGCTAATTTGAAAGCAGAACTAACAGTCCATAGTCATTAGAGAAGACCTAACTTACAAGGATCATTCAAATTCAGAAGGAAATAAGACTGGCCAGAGAAAGCAGGTTTATAGCTTTCCACCTGTAGAAAACGTGGAAAGCAGAGAAGTGACGGCCCACAGACATCCCTTTCCTCGGGATACGCCTCCAGTGCCCCTGTCAAAACCTTCACATGCTTCTCCAAGTCACACTTGGGTGATCTCATCATGACGTTAACCTGTCTCTTCAAAGTTGATAGGAAGGGATTAAGGACAAGACCAGAGATCCAAACCTATTGATTGAATTCTCAGTTCTTGAGTTTACTGAAAGAAACAGCTCATCAAACTTTGATGGCCAACAGCACTGATTCTGCTCCCTCTGAGCTCTTATCAGCAGAAATTGAGCAGGGGGAGGGAAGAGAAGAAAGAAAGAAGTGGCTATTTGGAAGGTTGGTATTATTGCTTGCAGTTTCTAGGCTGTCAAAACCGAATGTAATAAAGGCAGGCCTCCACAAACATGGTATGCTGACCTCTAAAAATACATCTATTCAGTGCCCAATTCTTTACATAATGTAAGGTTATACTTTTAGGGTTTTTATTATTCTGTATTATATAGTTTATATAGTCTTCAAAATTATAACAGCAGCAAGAGACTTGCTGCTTAAATGAAACCTTTAGACATGATGAAATAAAATATTTTGCAAGTCAAAGATAATTGAAAGAGAAAACACAGCGGAACCAAGCTATTGCTGTGGGCTTGATTGTATTAGAGCAGGGTTTCTCCGAATGGGATCAGAATAACTAGAAACTTCCAGAAGGTCAAGGAGGGCCATGGCAGGGCACAGCTTGCTGAATATATCAGCACCTTTGATGTGGTTTGCCCCTCTGGACTTCTTACCTTAGCAATTTTCATACACAATCGGAGACTCCCACAATATGAAGGTACATAAGTGGTCATCTATCCCCTAACCCTCATGTTACATGATATCCAACATCTCCAAGAAATGATTAAACGCTTGATTATCTCTAGGAACAAGGAATTCATTACCTTCCAAGGCGCCGTTCTCCATGTTCAGTCATAGAGCTGCTAGAGGGTCTTCCTCCTATGGAGTTCACTTCTGGCTCCCTGTAACATCAACCAATGGTTTCCAATTAGCAACCTTGGAGCCATTAAGACTAATGCTCTTCAGTCTTTTGGAAACACCTGTCATATAAGTCAGGCTCATCTGTTTTCAAGGCCAGCCTCTCTTGTTTCTTTTATGATTAATCCTATAATAGGCTTTCAGGAACATTCACCATCCTGGAAGAAATCCCTAGCCCCTCACCCGCCCTCAGGATGTCCTGATTGTATCTCCTACCCCTTTTTCTATCCAATGACCCAAGGATATCAATGAAATTCTCTCTTTCAAGAATTTAAAAGAAGAGTTTCTCTTACTCTAATTAGGTGATAGTAAGGACTTGAGTTGAAAAGGTTCCCACAGCACTGAGGCTGGAGTGGCCCAGTTAGAACATGCATGAGTAAAGGAAGCTGAAAGGAGGAAAGCAGAACTGGAAGAGAATGACAGCCCTGAGAGATTGGAAGAATCTCATTTTTCTGACTTGTTCATTGGAGTTCCTCGGCTGGGTGGCCCTGCTTACACCTTCCTCATTACCATCATCATCATTAACATTCACTGAGTACTATATACCAGGCACTGTGGTAAGCCTTTAACGTGCATTATCTCACTGAATCCTTTCAAAGATGCTATCAGGAACGTATCATTTTTTTCCCACTTGTACTGCAAAAGAAATTTAAGGCATGCAGAGGTTTCAGTGACCTACACAGTTCCCACACGGTTAATGGCAGAACCAAGTTTCAAAACCAGGCGTTCTGGATCCAAAACCTAGGCTTCTTACCTGAACAGGGCACTGCTTCCCTATCCTTAGAGACTCACAAGATTCTCTTACAATAATTTTTATAGTAATTTCTTTTTTTAAGACTTCATTTTTCAATTACAGTTGACATACAATAGTATATTAGTTTCGAGTGCACAACAGTGATTAGACATTTATATAACTTATAAAGTGATCACCCTGACAAATCTAGTGCCCATCTGACACCATGCTTATTACAATATAGTAATTCTTATATAGATCTACTATATAGTAACTTCTTAAAGACATTTATTTAAGCTATCATGAGTAGGTTTGTATCCTTTATAATAAACCCTCCCTGATTAAGCTATAGGAAGATTAAAAGACACTAATTCTTGGCCAAAGGACACAGATAAGTGCCTTTGAGTTGCTCTGTAGTTACCCTAAAAAGCAGGCTCAGTTGAAATGAAGCTGTTTTTACATAGGTCACTTTTCTGTGCCATATCCATAATATTCAAATGTATCTTCCAGAAGCGGTGCACTCCATGATGCTATTACAGAAAGAATGCCATCTAGCTTTCCTTTAACTTCTCTGGCATAACATGGCCTCTTCCACAGAATCTGGTGGCCTATGCACCCCTTGCCCATAGCAAATATCACATTTTATTGGAATAACTTGGTTGTATCAGGGTTTTCCAACCACAGCACTATTGACATTTGAGGCTAGATAATTCATCCTTAGTTGTGGCGCTGTCCTGTGCATTGTAGGATGTTGAGCAGTATCCTGGCCTCCATCCACGAGATGCCAATAGCACCCTCTCCCTGGTTATGACCACAAAAATGTCTCCTGACATTGGCATGTATCTCCTGGGGGTCGAAATCACTCTTGGTTGAGAACCACTGGTCCACACATTCTAGACCACCTCCCCCAATCCTCCACAGACTTCAAGAGTAGGTTTCTGTCTCTTTCACCCCTATTTCTTTCCAGTGCTTGGTACTTATAAGTCTTAACTGAAGAAAACTACACTACAGTAACTTGAGTTAAATAGTGTTTTGTTGTTAAAGCCTGGAGTACCTGTATGCCTGTATCTTTCTGGGTTTAGTCAGGAAAATAGAGACACTAAACATACTCCCAGAATAAGGGGTTTAATATAGAAAATAGGGTTTATATAAGAGTGAGTAGAGGAATGGAAGGCTGCAGTCGGAAAATGGAACTGGAACCTGAAGCTCTGGGTGGAAAAGCAGGTGTTCACAGGGATTTTTTAGATGCCACCATGTCCAGCTGCTAAAGTGGGATCAGAAAATGGGATCACACAGAAAGGTCTGGAATGCCTCTGTGTCTAACAAAGCAGCCTAATCTGAACCCTGCATACTCCTAAAAATAATGGCCTCTGCTTCCCTTCCACCTTCCAAATCTCCCAAGTTCCTCCCCACAACAAACCGTAACCCAGAACCAATCAGATGGGAACTCTGGGAAATGTAGTTCTTCACAACCGTAGATAGGCACCTCCACAGGTTGCCCGCACATTAAGCACTTGTTGACACCAAGCGTGTACATATATCTATGGAATGAAGAACATTGGTGGTCTGGAGAATTTGGCAGTCACGATTATACAAGTCAGAAAGCAAATAAATGCTCGATTTGATTTGCTGTTGCTGCTACCATTACTATTATTTTTAGTTTGGCTGTGGGCTCATCCCTGATCACCTGTCCCACCAGTGTGTGCTGCGTAGACAGTCTTAACATTCACTTTGCACCCTGAACAGATGGCAAACGACGTTAATAATCGAACGGCTCATACTCCAGATGGAAGATGTTCACCTTCATGCTTAGAATTTACTGTCTTCTGAGCATTCTAGCTAGACTAGAATTGACAGAATACTAGGAAGAAAGTTCCATATGCAAGGCATTGCTTCCCTCTTGAGGGATCAAATCATCACAACCATGTAATCGATTTCCAAGCTACTCTCTAAAACTATAGCTGACATTAAGTGAAAATATTTGTACTTTATAGTTGGGGGCAAAAGTCGAACAATTATTTGCAAATGATGACTTCCAGTCCATTAAAAATACTGTGCTGTAGGTGAAGTATGGTCCAAAGTGTATATTTCACTTTAGAAAATTAAAATTCAAAATATACGTGGAAAAGATGTATTCATCAAAGACTATATGGCCCGTGAAGTCTGAGATATTTACTATCTGACCCTTTATAGAAAATGTTTGCTGACACCTGGGCTAGTACGGGAGCAGCAGGAAGTGAGGTCTGAGAGGTAAAGGGGACGTCACAAGGACGTGTCCTTTACTGAATGAGGCAAGAGCCACTGGAGAGATTTGAGCTGATGCAGATCTAACTTGACACACATTTTAAGAGGATCCCTTTAGTAGCTGTGCTGAGAACAGATATTACTATTGGGAAGAAGGGTCTAGAAGCCCAGGGACCAGGAAGAAGACTACCAGAATTCTGGTGGGAATAACTTGCTCAGATCAGCATGTAATGTCAGGGGTGGTAGGAAGTGACTAAATTCTGGTTTGGATATTGAGCTGACCGGACTTTCTGACACCATGTGTAGTGCATAGCCCCACATAGGTGCAGGGAGGCTAGAGAATGGTCTGCCCACGTGTCTGTGTGTGATCGGCTAAAGCAGGGCTTCTTAAGTAAGGGCGATTTTGTTCCCCAAGAGGCATTAGGCAATGTCTGGAGACATTTTTCATGGTCACAACTGCAGAGCGGGGAAGGGTACTACTTGCGTCTAGTGGGTGGAGGCCAGGAATGCTGCTAACCATCTTGAAATACACAACCCAATTCCAGACAGCAAAAACTTACCTGGTCTCAATTGTCAATAGCACTGCGGTGAAGCAACCCTGAGCTAAAGGGAGATCCACCACTGGAAGAAGAAAGAAAGATGGGTTTTCGTGGATAATTAGAAGGCTTGGCCACTGCAGTTGTGGGATCCCTGCTCGTACCACATACTTGTCTACATACTTTCTCCCTGTTATTGGGGATGAGTTTTGTCCTGAATAATATGTTCTGCTGGCTTTAAAAAAAAAATAACAAAAAACAAAAACAATTTAACTTTACTTAACGTGTGATCAAGGCAATGAAGATTATTTTATATAATTGATAGCGAAATTGTAAACAGCACCACAGAGCAGGTATTAATTTCATTTTAAGAGATTTGGGTGGGGGGGAATGCTTTATTATTTAGAATTCCAAGACTTAAAACTGATATTTGGTGATAACCATAGATTTATGAGAATTATACTTTCTTTACCACACTCAAACAGATAGCCTATGATTCAAAGACCTTTAATGTTATACAAACACCCTTAGTCTTTTGCTATGGGTAAGAAAAGGTCTAATTTATTAGGTGGGATATTTGCATATAGCTAAAACATACTGGCTTTTCATTTACCTAGCTTTATTATTTTTTTTTTGTCAACAGCTACATAAATGACAAAAAAATTTCTTTGTATTCTGGAGTGTTTATTACATTTATTTTCTTTGCAAAAGAGCGTTCATTCTTTATCAAGCTTGTTAATAAGGTACATCTAATTTAAATATTTTTACATTATCTGGACTACTCACTAGCTTACACTAGGCCAAAAAACTGGACGGTGTTTCACATATAGATCATAAATACCTCAGTTCCTGCCACATTGTTTAGGTTTGCCCTAATATCACATAAATTCAGTATGTGAAAAATAAGCCACAGAATAAATAAGCAAGAAAAGGATTTTTCATATTACAAAATACTTCTTTTCCTACTATTCATTTAAGAAGAATTTATATATTCAACATAGGAAGCTTCAGCCAAGTATTGTTCTAGGTAGTGAGGTTGTCTCTTTGCATTTGAAGGTCATGTAAAAGAGGCCAACATCTAAACAAGTGATTTTAATATGATGCAGCAGAATTCCTTAAGGAGGGATGTGCCAGGTGCTACAGGTGCTGAGGAGAAAGCCATGGCCCAAGCTTGGGGTCAAGAAAAAGCATCGTGAACGCAATGATGGAAGAGCTGAGTCTTGGAGGACATGTAGGAACTGGCCAGGTGAGATGTGAGGGGCATTCTATGTAAATGGAAGCAGTTGACTAAAGTCAAAGATCCCGAAACCCCAAGAGAGAAGTAGGTATAAGGTAGGATATAAGGGTCCTTGAATCTCACACACAGGAGCTTGAGAACGGTCATTAAGGAGATGACAAAGTGTTGAAAAGTATTAAGACAGGGAATGGAAGCAATGGGCCAATGGCATCCCACCAGTTCTACATCCCATCAATTTCGACTACGACAGAAAGTAGGACTGGCTTCACAATCTGTGGGGCCCATTGCAATATATGATTGTGGGGCCCTTGTTCAAAAATTACTATGAATTTCAAGATGGCTACAACAGAGCATTGAAACAAGCATAGGACCCTTCCAAGCATCAGGTCCTGTGCAGCTGCTCAGGTAGACAGTATCGGGGGCAGGGCTAGGACCAAAATGTTAAGGCCCCTACTAGCATGCTGTCTACTCTATGGCTGGGAAGAAAAGTCTTAAACGTATCAACCAGCTAGAGATTAGCCTCAAGGCAATATGCTAGCCAGCACTCTAGTCCTATCCTCAAACTCAGAAAATGGCCAAATGGCTAATCTCTTCATTTTAAAGATGAGAAAATAGTAAAAAACTTGAGGAACTGTCTAAACTCACCAATCTAGGGGGCAGTCAAGATGTGAAATCGATCCAAGCCTTTCAGATTCTATCCCCACATCTTTCTCTGCTCCTCTACCATATCAAGGCTATTGAGTCTGTCATGAGTGCAATAGAATGGAAATTCTTTGGAGAAGACTGATTTATAGGCTGTAAAAAGGACTGCAGTTGACAGAGGGGAAACAGCTAGGAGATCATCGCTGGCTGCTCCTCTCCCAGAGGGAGCACGACTTTGCTGAACCCTTACTCGGGATCAAGAGGATCGTTCCAAGCACAGCTACTGAATACCTAACTACCAGGGGCCCTGCATTGTACTAGGAAATAGGGCTACTGAAGGGACTTTGGGAAACTGCCAGCAGTTCAGCCTCCAGTGACTGCAGACAATAGTGGAAAACAGCTATCAAAACCCAGAGTCCCTGACTACCTGTTTTTTATATGATTGGGAAGCAAACATTTAAAAATAATGATATAAAGCAAAATTAGAAATGAATACTAAAACCCGGTAGGTAGCTACAGAGTCTTTTTCAGATTGGGGGAATCAGAGGATTCGAGCATCTCAGCTGTATTACCTCAGCAACGCTGGAGACGTGAGGCTCATCTGAACTCTGATAAACCTTTGTACATAACTCAAGAATCTCTCTCATACTATACTCTGTTTAGTTCTCCATCCCCACCCCCACTCCCAATACCCAAGGTCTTAATCATTTTTTCCTTCCCTTGGTTCCTAAATAAAGCTCCTAATAGGCAGACAGCTTGCAACGCCCTACGCAATCTAGCCCCTGGTCACTTTTGAAACTTTGTCTCACCCCACCTTCCTCCTGCATTTCAGAAAGTACAGCAAACCCTCAGCCTCAGACATCTCCCAATTCTGCTTTCACCTCTGTAATGCCTCACACTTTTCACATCTCTAATCAAATATCACTTCCTCAGGGAAAAGCTTCTAAATAGCAGATTAGACCAGGACTCCCATCAATAAGCTCTCATAGCACCCTATAATTTTCCTTCAGAGCCCAAAGCATAGTTAGTAACTATGTATTCATGTGATTATTTTATTTCTGTCTTCATTTATTTTGTCAAACTCCTTGAAGGCAAGAATCTGATCTATTTTGCTCACTCCTGGGTCCCCAGCACATGGCAGAGTGCCTGGCATACCCTCTGGCTTTTTCAGATCACTCAATCTAAAACATCCACTTCCCTGCCACTCACCTGTCTTGAGTGTCTTAGTTTTTCTTCAGAGTATCCATCATTATCTGTGTGTGTGTATATATGTGTGAGTGGGTGGAAGTGTCCTGTACACATGTATGTGTGTGTGTATATATATGTATGTGTGTGAGTGTGTGTGTGTGTATGTGTTTGCATGTGTATATAATTTGTTACTGTCTGTTTTCCCAGTAGAATGTAAACTCCAAAAAACAGAGACTTTGTCTTCTTGTTCACTGTTGTATCCCCACATAATAGGTAACCAATGAATATCTGTTAGAAATAGAAATACATGAATGGCAAGTGCTCAGGAAATGAATACAGAAGTTTCTTCTTCAAAAATCAATAATTATAGCCTTCGCTGAAAAGAAGATGATCCAATGATATGGTTTTCTTTTGGAAAAACGGCCTTCACTGTTTTCCCAAAAATGACACCTTGACGGTTTTAATTCATTTTGCCACATGTCACATTAAGCAACAAGGGGTTATATTTGGCTTAATTTATTTCATTTTTGTTGTTCTGCGAAGTTCAGTCAGATTTTTCATCCATAATTTTGAATGGAAGCCATTTCGGATTTTATAGGGACAAGTTCATAAAAATCAAAGACTTCCAGCCTTTGGAATTAGACAAGCCTAGATTTGAATCTCAGCTTCAATATTTATTAGCAATATAACTTTAATAAGCTACATAACTTCTGTCAGCCTCAATTTTCCTAGGAAGCTTGTGATTTGCAGAGTCGGTTTGGTGATAGCTTTAAATGCATGGTGTATAGTGATAACCAATAAATGCTACCTATTTATTATTCATATCTATTCCCAATTCCTCGTGATACAGTTGAGGGAACTGAGGCTACAAGAACTGCGTATTTCTCAAATCTATCCCTCTTTCTCAAGTCAAGATGATAGAAATTGGCAGACCTACGATTAAGCATCATTGCTCGGAGAATTTTATGTGTGTGAAAACCTGCTGTATTTGGACTCACACTGTTTCGTAAAGACGGCTGGAGATCCCGTTATGTCCTTGCATTGATTGAGGCTCACTACAACCTCAGCTCCCACTGAGCAATTTCCTATTCCAACAGAAGGGAGACTCAATCCAATCAAAAAATCTGGATGAGAAATGTGATGGAAAGAATTTTCCCTTAGCCCAGTTTTTCCATCTCTCTGGGGCATAAAAGAATAATTAAAACTGTGGGCTCCACTCAAATTTTTCATTTTCTAAGTACCATGTTCTTTAATTATATTGAAATCCTTTTCTTAAAATAAACAATTCACTACAATGCAATTCTGGTGATGTTTTAGGGCCAATTTCACATCTAGACAAGTTATTCCACACACAGGAATGTGTAAATTTTACAATAAGTAAAACTGATGCCTAAAATAAAATTTTAAGAAAGTCTCAAATGCATTGCATAGAGTCATGGCAGTGCCTCATACAGCAGACAAGATTTAAAATTGTAGCAAAGTGGGATATAGAAGTTGTATGTATTGAAACTCTGATTGGATGATTCATATTCCGTGAGAATTTAATCAGAATAACAAAACAGAGTAAGCTAGAAATGTTTTCTACTCAAAGTTACTGAAGTTGGCCGGTCAGCAGCAATAATTAACTAATTAGTTTCCTGACTAATTAGAAGAAATGGATAATATATGCTTAAGATTCTATTCTCACTGAGAAGATATAACTGACTCTCCCGGTATATACGTTCAACTAAGCTGTGCCTACAGACTGTTCTGTATTTAGCCTCAGTTTATCCATGACTCAAGCTCATCTCCATTTTGCCCTCATAGACGAATCTTGCCATATAACCATAACATTTGATTCTGAACCTGCTATAAAGGCAATTAGTCATTCTTTAACATAAAAATTCAAATTGGTTGTAATTACATTTTCTGAATCAAAACCATACCCTTTGATGTGGATAATTGAAGGTTCTATATTTAAAAAGCAGTGAATGAGTCATAGCGGTAAATAAGAGGACCCTTAAAGTCACATTCATCTTTTCCATAGGAAACATTAAATGGATAATTTCTACCTGTGACAGATGTATTTTTGTGGCGGAGAGTTTTAAAGAATTGATTTAATTAGCTGTAACTATGCTAAGAAGCATCATTTGAAATAATGTTGAATGAATGAGGAAATTATATTCAAGCATAGAGAAAACGCTTTAAATTCCCTTTTGTTCACTAGTCCACAAATATTTATTAAGTACCCATAGCTTGCATGGAAATCGACAACATCATGATAGCCTAAACGGGCATAATTCTATCCTGGCTCTGGTAGTTAAATGAATGAGATAACTGGTTCAGCTATTAACTGTATGTGAGGAAAGACTATAGAAATTAAATGAATAAATAACAGGCCCATTTCCTCAAGTTGAATACCACATGTGAAATATATCTATTTATGTACAGTTTAAAAAATAGCATTAAACGTTATCGGTTTTTGATGGATAAAACATAGGTGTTAGAACTATCCAGAAAAGCATGGATGTGATGATCATAAATGTCAGAGGAGTGGCAACCTCTAGAAAAGAGAAGAGAAACTGTGACCAGGAGAACACACATGTGGGCTTTCTGAAGGTGCTGGCAAGGTTCTATTTCCTTACCCAAATAATTGCTACGTGAGTATTAGTTTTATAAGAAACTGTGCATTTACGTTTTGCGTACTTTTACATCATATTCCACAACAAAATGTTATAAATTGAAAAAATAAAATGAATAAATGAATGCTTCAGTCTGAAAAGAAACATGGAGTCTATGGCCATGCCATTCTGAACGTGTTTATCTTTCTCAGTCTGACTTAAATACCCTCTAGGTCCATCAAAGCAATATCTTTTCCCATCCCCTTCCTTTTAGTGTGTGTGTTTTAACCTGAAGTGAGTCTCTTATAGGCAACATGTAGCGGTCTTGTTTTCTTATCCATTCATACGCTCCTTTAGTTGGAGCACTTAATTCTTCTCCATTTGAGGTATTTATTGATAGGAATTTAGTTGTTACCATTCTTTATTCCTGTTTCAGATACATGTTTTTTCTTCTTAAAGAAAACATTTCCTATAATACTGGCGTGGTGGTGATAAATTCCTTTAGGTTATTTTTGTCTGGGAAGCTCTTTATCTGTCCTTCAACTCTAAATGATAGCTTTGCTGGATGAATTACTCTTGGTTATGGATCCTGGTCTTCATCCTGTCAAATATTTTTTGCCAAGCCCTTCTCTCCTGCATAGTATCTTTTGAGAAATCAGCTGCCAGTCTTAATGGGTGTTCTCTTATAAGTAACTATCTGTTTTTCTCCTGCTGCTTTTAATATTCTTTCTTTGTATTTGACCTTTGGCATTTTAATGATGATGTGTCTTGGTGTGAGCTTTTTTGGATCCCTGGTTTTTTGAATTCTCTGAGCTTCCTGGGGTTTTATGTCCATTTCTTTCACCAGGTCAGGGAAGTTTTCCATCATTATTTCTTCAAACAGCTGTTCAAGATCTTGATTTGCTTCAGTTACACCAATCAGATGGATATTTGGACCCTTCATGGTGTCCCACATACTCCTTAAATTATTTTTATAGTCTTGGCATCTTTTTTCTTGCCATTCTGATTGAGTGTCCTTGGCTTGCCCGTCTTCTAGATAGGGCATTTGATCCTTTACTTTATTCAATCTGTTTAAACCTTTGTTTATTCCATTTAATATACTTCTCATCTCAGATAATGGCTTCTTCATTTCAGACTGGTTCTCTTTTATAATTTCCATTTCCATTTTTATGATTTTTATCTCTTTGTTGCAATTCTCACTGAATCTAACCAAAAGTTCATTGAGCATCTTTATAACCAGTGTTTTGAATTCTGCATCTATTAGATTACTTGATTCTATTATATCTGGATCTCTGTTCTGTCCTCTTATATGGTTTCTGCTTCTTTGTCTTCCCATTTTGGCTGCCTTTCCATGACTGTTTCTAAGCAAGGCTCCTAAGGCTCCCGGTCTTATTAGTGTGGATTTGTGAAGTAGGTGTCTGTCCAGTGGCACAGTCCTGAGAGGGGTTCAGCTGCAGGCCAAACTTAGCCCAAGCTTCTACCCCTCTGGGGCCACCTGTTAAGATTCAGCAAGCAGTCCACAGATGCTGTGCTTATAGTTGCCTCAAAAGACCACACCAGAAACCGAGGCCAGCTGCCTCCACCAGTGTGAGTCTCAGCAAGGAGCACCTGACTCACTGAGGATACACCTGAATGTGGCTTGGGTGGGGCCGCGAGTTGGGGGAGGCAGGGTTTCAGGGGAATCCTCTGGGTGAAGCCACCTCTGTCATCCAGTTTGATGACGTCATGGCTGTTGTGGTACTGTATCTGTGCACTGGGGTGGGGGTGGAGATGGCTCAACAGGGAACAATGGATATCACTGGCAGTTTTGCACAGAGTATATCTCGCCTCGGCCCTCACTCTGACAAAATCTCCCTGTAAGTCCCTGGTGTCCCCTGCACGCACCCAAATCAGCACCGGTGCTCAGAGCGAGCAGGTCCATCGCTGCGAAAATCTGCTGGAGAATGTGGCCCCTTTAAGAGGCGTCTGCTGCTGCCGCTACCGCAGCCTCTGTCTCTTTCAGTCACTCCGGACCAGGCAGCCCATGTCTTCGCCCCGTCCTACCTTCTGCCATTACAGGGTGCTTTCTTGGATTGCTCCCTAGTTGTATGGCTTGTTCACCCCTGGTGATTTTCCTCGCTGCTGCTCCTTGTTTCCATCACAACTTTAATTTGGTCACCAGAGGGATGAACAGAGTGCCTATCACTTATGCCATTTTTCAAAATCTGAAGTCCTTACCATGGATCAGAAAGCCTTCTGATACCCCTCTGATTCCATCTCCTACTTCCTCGCCCTTACTCATTTCGCTTAAGTCATCTCGTCACCTTCATTGTACCAAAACATCCCTGGTGTGCTACAGACTGATGTATTTACTTTTCCTCTGTCCAAAATTCTCTCCCTAAGGTATCTACAGGGCTCCACCCCACCCTTCTGGAAAGTCAGAACGACCTTCCCAGACTGCACTTTCTAAAGTAAAACCTCACTCTGCTTCCTTTTGATTCTTTTGTCTTTTTTCCCTCCCTTTCTCTCCAGACTAGACTACAAGCCATGCAAGAGAGGACTTTTCACCCACATCTAGAGCAGTGCCTGGTACATAATAGATGCTGAATAAATGACTGTGAAGGGGTAACTAAATAAAGAGGTGGACGCAGGTTCGTCTGGGGAAGGAGAGGCAAAAAGCTGTTTTATTACCTGGCAAAGACTTCAAACACAAAGCAGGCTACCAGAAACTACCAGAGTTGGGTAAAAAGGAAATGCACATGAGGCGGGAAGCAGAGGAGATGGTTCATAAGCATGAGATAGTGAACATCCCCTGGGAGAAAGCTCAGCTCAGTAAACAAAGCTTTACGGTGAATATAAGCTGAGAGGTCGAATCGACTCTTGACCGGTTTTTTGGGTTTTACCAAACATCTCAGTGAACTTTTAATTCGACTGAAATGTTGCTAAGTAAGATGTGTGTTATGTGTGTGCGCGTATATGTTTAATTGGTTTTCTTAGCTCAAACATGAGATTTAATTATGAACTTGGTCTTTAAAATAACCTTTATCCATGTAGCCTGAAAACTGACTTCATAATGGAAGCATGTACAGAAAATGTGGCTGGTGGAACAGATCCCTGTGTTTCCTGCTACTCATAAGAAACTTTTTCTAATCTTATGCTGCGGGGTGAGGGGTGAGCGGTGAGGGGTGGGGGGCGAGGGCGGGATCTCGAGGGCGTGGGCCGAATCTCGAGGGTGAAGGTGGGACCTCGAGGGCGGGACCATGAGTGCTGGGGCGGGATCTCGAGGGCGAGGGCGGGACCGCGAGTGCGGGGGGCGGGACCTCAATGAGGGCGAAACCAAGAGGGCAGGGGCGGGACCGCGAGGGCGAGGGCGGGACCGCGAGTCCGGGGGCGGGACCAAGAGGGAGGGACCAAGACAGCGGAGCGGGACCTCGAGGACGAGGGCGGGACCTCGAGGCGAGGGCGGGACCAAGGATGTGAGGGCAGGGCCAAGAGAGAGGGACCTCGAGGGTAAAGGCGGGACCTCGAGGGCAAGACCATGAGTGCTGGGGCGGAACCGCGAGCATGGGGGCAGGACATCGATGAGGAGGGCAGAACCAAGAGGGCGGGGGCGGGACCTCGTGGGCAAGTTGGCGACTGCGAGTCCGCGAACGTGAGGTTGGGACCTCGAGGGCAAGGACGGACCGCGAGCATGGGGGCAAGACCTCAAGGGTGAGGGTGGGACCACGAGGGCAAGGGCGGGACCAAGAGGGCAGGGGCGGGACCAAGAGGTTGGGTCTGGGAGGATGAGGGCGGGACCTCTATGAGGAGGGCAGGACCTCTATGACGAGGGCGGAACCAAGAGGGCGGGGGCGGAGCCGCATGTGTGGGACCTTGATGGCGATGGCAGGACCAAGAGGGCGAGGTCGGGACCAGGAGTCTGGGGGACAGGACCAATAGGGAGGGACCAAGACAGTGGGGGCGGGATCTAGAGGGCGAGGGCCGGACCAAGAGTGTGAGGGTGGGATCAAGAAGCCGGGGCGGAACCAAGAGGGCGAGGGCGGGAC
>PVKZ01005025.1:0-28742 GCA_004027375.1 Macroglossus sobrinus | reverse complement strand
AGGGTGGGATCAAGAAGCCGGGATGGAACCAAGAGGGCGAGGGCGGGACTGTGGGCGCGGGGGCGGGACCAAGAGGGCGGGGGTGGGATCGCGAGGGCGGGGGTGGGATCGCGAGGGCGTGGCCTGGAGGCAAAGGCGGAATCAAGAGGGCGGGTTTGGGAGAGAATGTAAGCACCTGGTGAAAAATAAGAGTAATAAATCGAGAATGAAGTGACTAAAATATATAAAAGTATACAAAATAAGCACCATCTTACAGATAAAAGTTACGATTTTATAGAAAAAGGGTTTTTTTTCCACTTTAAAATATCACATACGTTTAAATAAGCCTGAGTCCATGCACGATAATAAAGTAGTTTATCTCCATGTTCCCAGAGCTATCAAGGTGACCTGATAAGGTCAAATAGGAAATCAAATAAGTTAATGAAATAATTTCTACCAAACATTATCTCTTAGGTTGTTTTGTCCTGGAAAGAAAATATTTTTGTTTTTCTTTTTCGCTTGTTCATTCACAGGTATTTGTCTTTGAATCGGTAATACATGCACATGATAGAAAATTCAAAATATACAAAAGCAGACTGAAAAAGCAGAATACTTTCTATGGTCATCCGCACCCCTCTCCCCAGCCCACTTCCAGTCCTGCTCCCTGGAGACAGCCCTCATTATTACTCAATATGCACATGCTGCTGATTCTTGCTTTTTTTTTTTTTTTTTACCTTAATAACTTATTTTGGAGACAATCCCGTATTAGAACATATAGAATTGTGTTTTTCTTTTAGGGATTGCATATTGGGATTATAAATTAATGGAAAAAATTTTTCTTTCCTCATCTCAGGAAGAAATCAGTGTGTAGCTAAATAACAATGTAACCACAAATAGGAATTAAAATCTCACATGATGAGATTTTTAAGTGAGCGAATTTCTTGGGAGCCTTCCAAATACCTTCTAGAAATAAGGTGTCAGATAAAACACAGGACACCCGGTTAAATTTGAATTTTAGATCAACAATATTTTTTAGTGTAAACATGTCATGCATTTTTGGAAAATACACAAAAATTCTTTGTTTTTATCTGAAATTCAGCGGATATACTTAGACCAAGTAATGATTCATCTTTATCTGAAATTCAGTCTGTTTATCTGAAATTCAAATTTAACTGGACGTCATATATTTTACTCGCTAAATCTAACAACCCTGTCTAGAAACCACTCACCTACTCATTTGTGAATCGAGCTGTTTTTAAGTTCCAACTGCACAATGATGAGCTGGTGTCTATTAGAGCAGGAAAATATTGCTTCTGAAATATCATGGTTATAAAAATAACCACAAACTTCAGGCTTCAACATTTCTTTTAATTGCTTCTCATAAGCCACAAGAAGAGCAATGTCTTCTTTAATTAAGTGTTTTAGATAACATTTTGAACTAAGATTGTTTAGCACATTGCCTTCAGTATTAAAAAACTATAATGTATTTAAGATGTATCTCAAATTTTATAATCATACACTTGAACTTTGAGATTAATTAAATTTCAGGGAAATTTTATTTATATTGCTTACGTGACATTCCTTCAAAATAAAATATTGCTGTTAAAAAAAAATAGACTGTAGTCTATGGTCATGCCACTCTGAACAAGCCCGATCCCATCTGATCTCCGAAGCTAAGCAGGGTCAGGCTTGGTCAGTACTTGGATGGGAGACCACCTTGGAATACCAGGTGCTGCAGGCATTTTTAATAAAAATGAGAAGAAACATGGACCTGTGTATTTAGGTTTCCTTTGTTTTATGTGCTAAAATCAGATTACCAGCTAACTATCCTTTCAAAAGCAGCCCAGGAAGTTTAAAATAATCTTATCTCACTCAGGCAGTAAACTACATGCTTAATCATGAGTTTCTAAATGTTTAAATAGAAGTGAGAATTCTACAGCTATGGAAAGGATAAACAGCATGGTGAATTTAGGCAGATAAGGGGAAATGTATTATGAGGGATTGTTTCCCTTTCAAAAGTCATTTTCGACTCAATAATATGGAACAGGTTCAGCATTTGAGAGCTGGACATGAGAGCTCATCTAGGCCACCGGTTTCCAAACTTTGGCATTAGAGTCACTGGATGCTTAAAGATACAGATTCTCAGTTCTCATTCCTAGAGATTCTCATTCAGTTGGTCTGAAAGGGGCTGAGGGGGGGGAGGAGGCAGGCATACATATAAAGTTCCTCAGCAGCCAAAGCTGAAACACAGAGATCTAGACCAGCCTCAGCATTTTTATCATTAAATTCCTGAGGTCTTTAAAGAATAAATACCTTACCTAAGAGCAATACAGTTTCTAACCCTTGGAGCCAGGCCTAGAACCTAAATACCCAAATTCCTAATCTGGCTCTCTTTACTAAACCAACTGGCACAGCTTCTACTTCTCTCCCACATTGGTTGAGGTCTAATTACCAATTAGCCATAGGATGTCCAAGAAGGCCTATAACCCATGTGATAAGTGGGTGTCTTCCCTGCAATGGCCATTTTTACCCAACCTCACACCCATATTCCATACGTGTAGTTCTACTAAGGCTATCTATTCTTTACTCCCAGGAATAAATACGATTTTCCAGTCTTTTATCTAATTCATGTAGAAATAACACAAAATACCATTGACATCAACTAAAATGACACTTTTAAATAAAGAGATAAATAACTAGCCAAAGATTCAATGTTAAAAATTGACACTAGAAAAATTAGCCATGGTAGAAATATTTAATACCAAACAATGAATATTTAATCTCTGCTATATAACTGAAGTGAACTAGAATGCTAGAGGGGATATGTATACATTTAAGGGGTTAATCTTAGATCTAATATTAACATTAGAGTCAATATTAATAGAAGGAACTGGACTGTGAATGGGCCACACTAGGAGAAGCTCCTAGCTCAGGGCCAGGTACACAGCAGGTGTTCGGTAAATGTTTTGAATGAATAAATGAATGATTAAATGAATGAATAGCCCTCTTGATAGATTTAGAGTATACTATTGGGATTTGAAGACTTGGCTTTAAAATACTCTATTCAAAGCTACGGATTAATAAACTAGATTTTGGAAAAGTTGGTGTTGAATATAATATAGGTGTTTCTGTTTGTTAACGAATTAAAATGACTACAGTCATTATTCTTATCCTTAATTTCTCAGCCTGAAAAGCTAATGAACTGTATCTGTTCCATGAATAATTGAGTTAAACTTAAAAGAGAACTACCCATTCCAAAAGCCACCCACGCTACCAGTTAACTGTGATTTATCCTTTTATTTCTGAAGAATTTTAAGCATCTTCCATTTGATTTGACAGACAACCAATCCGTGTTTCCTCTGTCTTGATTTTCCCAGGAAGAAGATGTTACTCGTGAAAGTCGTTTTAATTTCAGTGGTTATGGGATGGGTCACTGCCTCCAAGTGAAGGATGGAACAGCTGTCAAGGCCACACCTGCCAACCCGCTACCACAACCCCCAAAAGATGCAGATGCCATCAAGAAGAAGTTTGTGGACCGGGCAAAAAGGATTGACACGATATCTCGAGCTGCCTTCCCATTGGCCTTCCTCATTTTCAACATCTTTTACTGGATCACATACAAGATCATTCGGCATGAAGATGTCCACAAGAAATAGATGTGCCCTTCAGACCCTGGGACCTTCTTGCCTAAGTGTTGTGCTTGTAAATACACAGTGAAATTGTCTTTATATCACATTGACAAAGGAGAAGATTAGGGGAGGGGGGAGGGAGGATCATGGGGCGGGTTTCCTGGCACCTACGTGAATAAAGATAAGTTAACCAGAAATGAAGGAAAATGTTTGCACAAGATTAAGGTGCCGCAGAACCATGTGAGCATAATTCTCTTCATAGTCCTTAGCATTGTTCTATCAGATGATGCATCAATTAGACGTGATAGTCAAGGTCAAGTTCTCGAGCGCAATTTGTCTTTTGATTTGGTTTTGACTAATTCTGGTACTGAAAAGTTAGGTTAAAACACATCAAACACACACACACACACACACACACACACACACACACACACACACACGAAAAATGCTTACCATCTGACCACAGTGACTAGCCTATAGTGAGTTGAGGACCAAACTTTTTCAGGAAAATGCTGCCTCATTTTTAAAACAAGCCTCCTGAGCTATGTTCTTTACAATGTCTGTAATTAGTGTTTCACCTGAGAAATCCTTTTGTGGGTCATAAATTATTTCTACTTACCGAAAAAACAACAAAAAATGAACACCAATCACAAAGAACAGATTTGTACTTTACTGTCTGTGTGGGTGCGCATTTTAATATTATGTTTCTTTCCCAAGTGTAATTTTGGGGTTTAAATTGTGTCTTGTGTAATTGAATCTGAAATACCCTCTTAAAAATAAATACCCATTTTATTTTCGATCCAAGTTAGCGCACTATATATTTTGTTCGCTTTGGCTATATTTACATGTGAAGTGTTCAAGTATGACTTAGCCATTGCAACCTGTCAGCCACAGTGTTTATGGAGATGGTGCGTCCTGAATGGTGTAGCTCATATTAGCCTGAACTTCCCATTTCTGCTCTCATTGTAGGTGTAACTACTAGTCCCAGTGTCAACTGACCCATGATTTCTACTGTCAATCCAAGTGAATATCGTTTTAAATATCCTTCATTTAAAGAATTTTAAAATTGTACTGTGATTTTCATAACCCGTTGCCTTTTTGGTACCAGAGCTACGTGGTTTGAATCCTGGCTACATGTTTTAAGTAAGAAAAAAAAATTAAAGATGTATTTTTGCTTACTCAGATAAAAGACAACCTGTAAAAATATAATGAAAAAATTAAATTTTACATGTGCTGTAAAAGGGGTTATTTAAAAAAAAGTACTTGTTCAATTTCAATAAAGCTAAGTGTGCCACAGAACTTCTCTAAGAGTCTCCGTTTTGGCACTGTAATTGTGAATAATTTAGAAGGTGATGGTAACTTGGGCTCTTGTTTCTGGGCTTCTTCATAAAGTTGAAACACTTATGTAGCTATATAAGAATAGCTGGTAATATCCCCATAAAGAAAGAAAAAAATATGTTATTCTCATTGTAGAAATAAGGAAATGGAGATGTGGAAGCATTTTCGCCATTTTGAGCAGAATCTAATACTGTATACTTCATATGAGACATGGAAATGTTCCAAGAACACTGAGGAATCGTAAAATTTCAAAGTGAAAAGAAATACAAAAGACCAACCTGTCCACCTACCTGATTTTGTCAGAAATGGAGGAGTCTCAAGATGAAAAAAAAAAATTCTGAAAACCCTAGTGAAGTAGAGATAACTCATCTTGACCTACGTTTTCCTTCACCAGATATCCATCATAACATTTTCAGGAAGATGGGAATTCGTAAGTCAATATTTATGACCTTTTAAGCCTATTCAAATATTGAATCATTTCCATAGAGAGGAATATTCCAGAATGCCTAAACACATGAATTTTGGAGACAGAAAGACTAGCTCGGCCACCTATCAACAGTATGATCTTGGATAAGTTACCTGACTTTTCTAAGTAGTTCCTGTTTCATAGTTTTAAGAGGATAAAATGAAAAAAAAAAAAAAGTAAAACCACTCATATGGAGTCTAAAACATGGTAAATTCTCAATAACAAATGTATAATAATAAAATTACTATTCTTAGGAATAGTGTCGGTTATCCCCTGGGTTAAAAGCTTCAGTGTCTAACCTTGGCAAGATTAATGCCAGGCTTTGTTGCACCATTTCAGAAACACTTGTTCTGTCTTGTCGCTCATTCTTTTCCCAAAAAATAAAACAATGCCTTTGGTCTAAATTCCCTTCCTCCCACTGCAAAACAGTAAAATGGAGGATAAAATGCATCACAAAGATGGGCCTGATCCCATGAGTGATCCAAGAAGAGCCTTGATCTTGCATATGGTAGGATGGGGAGGCCCCTTGGGGAAAAATCCTTAGCTACATGATCATTTCTAATCGATGTGTGTACCATGAACTTTCTGGGGGGGGGGGGGAATAGACCCCACATTAGAAAGTGAAAAACAGGTTCACCTTTCAACATATCTGCCAGCCATTTAAGTAGGCAAAGACATCCTGTATGGCAAGAGGGATTCTTGGCTGTTCTGTAATTCTAGTTCACATTCAGGGGAAAGAACTCTTGAATGTACCACTCTGAGTTATACAATTAAGATACAATCTCAGTGAAAGGATTTTGAGTGCCATATATTCTAGTGAAATAGATAATTCCCCTGTAATGTTATTGGAGGTTTTCTTTAGGACATTTTCTTTCATAGTAGTATTTGAGGTAAAATAGCCCAAGGATAAAATCATGGCTCTGAGGAAGAGAACTTCCTGTTTTCATGAGATTGGAAGCTTCTGGAAGAAAGTGACTGTTTACATGGCCCCTCAGGCAATGCCTGCCAAAGTTCAAATGCCCAGTGAATATTATTCCTATCACTAGAAAAAGTCGGTGAAGGAGGATATGCTGTGCCTGCTGACAAAATTATGTTTTTCTCACCCAAGCGATGATATGAGGCAACCATCTATTGCCATCATTTTTCAGATAATGGGTTATTGGAGAATTTGTTTTATACACGTTTTTCAATTCCTACCACTTGATTTCAAGAACACATCAAGCTGACGTGAGGCTTAATACTCTTTATGATATTTGCAAACACCTTGGCCCAAAACAGATGCTAAAACCAGACTTGCTGTAGATTTTTTAAAATCCTTCCAAACAGCGCTAGCATTAAGCTCCTCATCTATGCCACTGAACAGAACTGCCAAATTCTGAAAGCAAAACTTTCAATAAAGATTAAATGAACTTCATTTTACATTTTGCTTACCTCATGACTATCAAGTAAGAAAGTTCTAACCAAAACGGCACAAAATCCATATCATATGACTCACAGCTTTGGAAAATTAAAACAAATTATAATCTAATTGGAATTTTTTTCATTTATGCATTTCATAGTTTAATCTTGAAGATAATTTGTAGGATGAATAAAAGTCATACGTCCGCGAGATATTCCTTTTTAATCTTTCAAACTCTGCTTTAATCTTTTCTTTATTTTTACCAATTAGTTTTTTCTTTTTTTAAGCATAATTTGAATGATTCAATAATGCATGCTCTTCATAGATCACAAACTAGAACTAAAGATAACACTACAACTTCATATCAATATAATGCTTTCCACATATCAACATGTTTTGATGTCAACAACAGCATTCAATTCTCATAATAATCCAAGGTGGCCAGATAACAAAGAGTTCATCTCCATCCTTTGATCAATAAACAAACAGAAGCTCTACGCATTAAACATCTCACCCAAAGTCAGCTATTGTGCTAGAGACTGAATATTGGGCACGGTGTATTTCCTATAGCCTTTCACTATATCCAGTGTCTAACAAAACAAAAGTCTGGAGAGTGGAAAGTCATGGTACCACTGACCCACCCGCATGGATGACAAAATAAATTCGTGAAGGAGGGCACAGAAGAGAACGTTTCTGTTGAAAATGCCTAAGAGAAACAGCTCATGATTGTATAGATGGCATTGAGAACATCTTCACGGAGTCAGCATCTTGTATGATTGAATGGACCCAAAGATGCTGGGGTCAAAAAAAAAAAGACACACATTCAGTTTAGAAGGTGTTTACTCCAATTTTTAAAGGAGAGAAAATGACCTTCACGTTGTCAAACATGCCCCCACAGAAGAAAAAATGCAAAATTCCTACTTTGGTGCAAATGCACTTTCAAAATAACAAGTAATACAGTTTCCTGCAAGTGGAGAGCAGTGTGTATTAGATGTTTTTAGCCCGTGGGCCAGCATTTAAAAGTGCATTAACACTTTGGCACAAATGGTTTATAAAGAGGAGAATGCATCTTCAAAGAGGAGAGCAAAGGTCAGGGGTGCTCGTGAAGCATGCAATCACACTGGCCTTCAACGCCGAGGACCGGGGGCTGGTTATGCAATGGGCAGCTTGGTCCATCCTCAAAAATGATAAAACAAAGGGTTAGGAGAGACCCTTTGTGTACAAGGATCAGAACTAACCGTGGCTTCATAAAATTCAACAGATGATCACTGCCTAAGCTACCCCTGCTTTCTCAGGAGAAAGACTTGGGGACAGAGTAGTGAGGAAGGGAGAAGAGATAAAAGGAAGACTGTAGCCAGAAAGTTCCTTTCAAGGCATAAATCAGATCATGTCACTCTGCTTTAAACCTCCAACCGCTTCCCATCTTAATTACAGAATAACCCAGAGTCCTCATCATGGTCACATGACTTGACCTCCCCATCCCCCACCTTCTGTCAACCCCTCTCCCCCCACGCACAATGGCCAGTGTTTAAACATGCTGACCACGCTTCCGCCTCAGGGCTTTTGTCTTTGCTGTTTCCTCTACCTGGCACCTTCTTCCACTAGGCTAGGAACTGTCAAACACTAAGGCCAGAAAATCAAGGCTTCCCAGGCCACGCAGTCTGCTGTAACTACCCAACTCTGATGTCGTGGCACGAAAGCAGTCCGAGGCAATATGTAAACAAGTGAGTATGGCTGTGTTCCAGTGCTACTTTATTTACAAAGGCAAGTGGCAGGCCAGATTTGGCCCATGGGCAGTACTTTGCCAGCCCCAGCTCTAGTTAGCTACAGGGCTTACTCGCTCATATAATTCAGGCTTCTGTTTGAATGTCTTATCAGAGAAGCCTCCTCTGACCACATTATATAAATTAGTACCCTCCTACCATTATATTCTATTTCCCATTCCTGCCTTGTACTTTTCATAGCATTTGTCACTTTCGAATTGATGCTTTTTAGTGTTTATTGTCACAAACACACACACACCCCTACCTTGAAGGACAGCCTCATGTGAGACAGTAAAAACAGTTTGACTGTTATATTCCCAGGGTTTAGATCTGAGCCTGGCACTTAGTAGGCATTTGATCAATACACTATTTGTTCAATGAATATTGAATGGTTAATACTTATTAAGGAGTTAATTGAGTGTTTGCTCATGAGACTTAAGAGAGACCTAAGGAACCTAATACTACCAACTTAGATAAAAATTGCTGTCAAAACTTAAGCAGGTTTGGGTCTACGAGAATGAAGGAATTACACTAGATGAGCATTTTCTAAAGCATGTTCTGAAAAACCCCAATTCTAAAGATCCTTAAAGGCCTGGGACATTAGCAATCCTGTCTGGATGGAATTTTTGTAGTTTCTCATTGACTTTCGTCAGAAAACACAGGACTTCTAAGACATGGGGGTTCTGAGAGGTATCCCAGGGGGTCCCTTGCATTTTAAACATATTTCTCTTTACTCATTATGCACTAGCAGCTCAGTTTCCCTCTTGATAGTCAGGATGTATCATCTTAGCTTATACAGTAACCACCTTCTTGGCCTGCTGACTCCCTGGCATGAGGAGCCTGAAGCGCCAGGTAGCGATTTCAACTTCCAGTTCCACTATTGTGTCACTGGAAGGAAGGAGAGACAGAGATTCCAAAATGGTTGTAGCTTTGAGGCTTTCTATCAAAATACTCTTGAAGCATAATTTTCCAAAAGATAAAAGCATGACTCTCACGCAAATACAAAATTAACATATGTCAAAATTGTATTTATCTTATTGATTTTAAAAACAGTAAAACGCTCAAACGAATCCAAAAAGCATTTGAGAAATTGGGTATTTCTAAGCAATGTTAGGATAAGTTTTTCCTGAGTTAGAAACAAATCCGGGTGATGTCCAATAAAGCCATAAACATAACCTTTGGGATTATCTCTTCTTTGGACAGAAATTATTTGCATTTCTATTGGACACAATTCTACAAGTTCTCCTCCGCCTCTATAGAATGGTAAATAGCCCAGACAATACTACTGTGTCAAGCCCAGCACTGCACTGAAAGAGCATCTGTAACTCTTTTTTTTTCTTTTTCCTATTTCTAAATTTCAGATTATTTTTCCGACAATCACCATCGAAGTTAATGTTTTAAGAGTTAGTACCCGACAGTTGACAACACACCTTCACAGGACCAAGGCCCAGAACGCTTACATGACACACCCCATGTCACACAGCACGATAATGAAACTTTGGGAACCCAAATCCCCTGGTTCCTTTCTAATTACTCCCATGAGCTTTCTTCCAGGTATCCCAGGTAGAGAAAGTTAGAAAAAGCAGTTTCCTTTCAATTATCATACCTCCACATGATCATTCGCCTGTTGGTTTAGAAGGCAGGTGTCATGGTTGTAAAGGCATGGGATTAGATCTGAGTTCAAATTCTCCCTCTGTTTCATATTTGTAGGATGTCCTTGGGCAATGCTTTAATATCTCAGGACTGAAGATATTGTAAAATGAAACATAATAATATTTACCTCCTACAAACATAGGCGAGGACTGAACTGACTGGTACCTCCCACATAACGGATACTGAATAAATATTCGTTCTTGTTTCCCTTCCTACCCACCTTTAACTAACGACACCATTCACTTATGAATGGAGTCATTTCCCGTGTGGTCTACTGTAAGTACTGTAATTTTAAATCATCATCTAAATATCAAAAAGGCTGAAAGTAAAAAGACCACATCTAGCGACAGTCTGAACATGCTTCTTGGGTAAAAGAGGACAACAGAGTTTTCATTGTTTCTCCTTGAATTAATATAGAAAGAAAAACGCTGTTTTAATTAAATGTTGAAAAAGTTTAAGTTGGCCTCACTGGGGTCAGTGAGAGGAACATTTTAGGAGGACTTTCGCTTTATGTAACTAACACGGGAACAGCGCCAGTACAGTTTACAAATTGCTTGCACATAAATTCAGCCAAGTCCAGGAATGATGGACTTGGGCAAGTTTCTCTCAGAGCCTCAGTTTATTCTCCTGTAAAATGGAGAACAACAAATTTTCAGCCTAGCGTGGAGTAAGTCTTCAGCACATGATAGCCATCATCAGCAGCAGCATCACTATCAACGGCAAAAGCATCATCACCACCCTGATCATGCTCATGATCATGATCATCACCAGCAGCAGCCACAGCATCATTCTGATCATTTTACAGAGAAGGAAAATGAAACAAAACACAGTGAGGGACTGGTCTGCCATCACAGAGGTATGTCCAGCCATCAGGTATTAGCTCTGTGACGCTAGGTAACATCTGCAGAAGGAGAATGCTGTTTGCCCCACCTAGTCATCTTTGAAGGCTGCTATGACAATAAGATGAAATGGGGAATGTTAAAGGTATCTGAAAGCTATTTTATGGATGAAGAAAGTGGGACACAAGGAGGTAAAGTAACTTGCCAAGGGCACACAGCCAAGCTTCAAGGTCAGGCAGTCTTTTTGTACAACCAATGCTCTTAGTCACCACATGATATTGCTTCTTCAATCAATCTCAAGAAATTGTCATGATGGACATACATTTATATACAATTGTATATATACACTATATATGTCATGATGGACATATAAAATATACATTGTATATGTTTATTTTGTAGGTTGTATCATATCATTTTAATTATTCATTTCTATATCCATTTTCCCTACCAGCCTAGGAGACTTTCAAGGGCACTCTATTAGTTTCCTAGGGCTGCTGTAACAAATTATCACAAATTGGGTAGCTTAAAACAACAGAAATGTATTGTCATAGTGCTGGAGGTTAGAAACATGAAAATCAAGGTGTCAGTAGGGCCATGTTTTCCCCAAATGTTCTAGATCCTTGCCTCTCCCCAGCTTCTGGTAGTTGCTGACAGTCCTTAGCATTCCTTGACTTTTGGCTGCATCACTCTGATTTCTGCCTCCATCATCACATGGCCGTCTCCCTTCTGTGTTATCTTGTCTATGTCCAAATCTCCCTCTCCTTATAAGGACATTTTATAGGGCCTATCTTAACCCAATATGACCTCATCTTAACTAATTATATTTGCAAAGAGCCTACTTTCAAATACGGTTACATTCCGAGGTTCCAAGTGGACCTGTATTTGAGGGAAATACTATTTAATCCAATATGGGTATGAATCATGTCTAATTTGTTTATAGCTTTCCAGGCGTTTAGCCCAGTGTAAGGTACATACAGATTCAGTCGGATATAGGTTAGAGGGTGAACATGCACTTGCTGCTGTGAGACTGTCTGGGACCAAATCTCAGTTCCGCCTTTACTAGCTGTGAGCCTATGGGCAAAGGTTCCAAACTCCATGCACTGGAGTCCTGATGTGTAATCTCCGCATAGTTCGCAAAATTCTAATGAAATTTAGAGTCGATTCATGTCAAGTGCTCAGAACAATCACTAAGTCCATAACAAGGGTTCAACAAATATTATTAGCATTATATTATCTTAGCAAAATATTCTTTTTAGACAACACAATGTTTGTTAAATAAAATAAAAGCAAAGAATGTCAGAAAACATTGCAAACAGCTTATATTCAAGCTGTTAATATTGTAAAACATTTTCACATCTGCCCTTTCTCTGTGCCTGGTCTTTTGAGAGCATCAGTGAACATTCAATTTAGGAGAGAGAAGGGCTGTAGGAGCAAGGGAGGTGAAAAGAAAAAAGCTTGCCTTCCTTTCTCCTTTGAGAAAAAAAATTTTGAAAGAGCCATGGAGAAGCAGTATTATTTCTAAGAGACCATGCTAGGAAAATGGAATTGCTTTTCTGAAACAAAGCAGAAGATTAATACCTGGAGGGTCTAAAATGTAATTATGATACTGATCTTAGGAAAGCCTTGGATGGATCCAACTTTCTTTTTCTTTTTTGCTCTCCAATATCATTAAAATGGGCTCACACATAGGGTTTGCAGACTGTAAATATCTGAGCATCACATACCAAGACAGGCCAAAAGGTCCTGTTAGTGGTTCCTGGGAGGTATCTCAAGGAAACATTCAATACAGGCTCACATTAGTTCCCTCTTAACAGGAATTTTCGTATTAGTTTTGGACACTGATTTAACAAGCTGTTAATGAAGTAGAAGGCAACACTAGGCTGCAAATCGACCCGAAGGTACTGTGTCCTAGCTCCATCCAGCCTGTGGGTCAACTGCAGGGGTGAGAGGACCCCAAACCTCAGATTACCAACAAATTAGGGCTGATTTTACATCATTCCTCTCTAGCCCCACTAAGGAGACGACTCTTTTTGACTCCAGCTACACCTCCTCAGCTTCTATCCTTTCCAAATTGTTCAGAATCCTGCAACAGCAGTCACCTTTCCCAGTTATTTGGACAAACACACAATCCAATGTTTTGCTGGGAGCATCTGTTTACCTCCAGACCCAATGACAGCCTTAAGAGTCTGTCTTCTTTTCACGGAGGACTCCAGGTGATGCATATCCATGAGGACCATCCAGAAATAACCGAGGGTCCTGACCCTGACTATCTACAGTGGACTCTAAAGGTTTCCCCCGACCTTCTCTCAGCCCGCCCACCTATTAGGGCATCATTTTAGCAGGCCCCCTTCTGTTGCTGTCATACTCTCTTTCCCATGATACCCTATCTTCTCCGAGGTGATGGTCCAGGGTCTTCCCCGTCTGACCACCTCCAACAACCACGTTCATCGTCCACTGATGCCAAACCTCCATCACCTCCAGGGTAAGAGATATGGACACTACTCAGTACCAGACTGAATTGGCTTCTTAGGGTCTCCTCCTTTCCCGACTTGCTAGGGCATTTGTTGAACCCCACCAAGCCCTCTTAGGGCCCTGAATAACAGATGATCATGTCCTCAGTGCTGCCATGGGAATATCTGTGGTTTCTGCCAGTCTTTCAAAACCCGTAGATGTTACAATGGTTGCTCCTTTCATCAGTTAGAACTCAGGTTCCAATTCCTAAGGCCCAAATATCGTGCCCGCCTCCTAAGTCACCTATCCTTTTTCCAGGGGTCTCATGATATCCTGGCAGAAAATTTCTGGAACTTGCTTTTCCTAAAGGGCCTCTTTGACCTTCACAAATCTTTCTGGAATATGGAACCAACTACCTTTCCCTCTCTGGAGAATTATTTACAAGCTAAAACTATCCTTCCCTCCCTTCTTCCCAGAGTCTGACCATTATCTCAGTCATACTACGGATTGGTTTAAGTTCCGTTTGGAGATGCCAAAAGTTGGGAACTACATCCTTCTACCACCCAACACCTAATTGCTGGCCACTGATCTTATCGACCAGAGCTCAGTCAATTCAAAAAGGGACAAAGGGGTCCACTACATGTACACATAGTGGCAGACCACAGGGTTATGGGTGGCAGGCCAGGTAAGTGTAACTACTCCTGGTGACTCATGACCGCTCGGTTGCTGGCGTCTAATAGCGTAAAGCGCCAGAACCTACAAGTCTAGGGGATACCCTAGGACTCAGTGGCAGAAGGAAGGGACAGTAAGGGATGCCTTCTTCTCTTTCTCCCTTTAAAGATGAGTAACAAACCCTCAACTGCTTGCATCCTTTTGAGATGTATCCTGAAATAGTGGGACCAGTTTGATCCCCAGTCTCTAAGGAAACGGCGTCTGATCTTCTGTTCAGAAGCATGGCCCAAGTACACACTAGATGATGGGGAGGTCTGGCCATTGCAGGGAAGTATAAATTAAAATATCATCTTACACTTAGACCTTTTCTGCCGATGGGAGGGCAAATGGTCAGAGGTACCATATACGCAAACTTTCTCAGCTTTGAGATTACCCTGACTTACGTAAAACTTGTGAAATGGACCCAGCTCTTCTGGCTGTCATCTCCTGCCCTCCTTGCCAAACAAATCCTTCATTAACAATCCTGCCACAAGCAAACTGCAAAGATCCAGAAAAATCTGATCCAAAACATTTAACCTTCCCTTCAAATGCCCCACTGGCTCCATCAATCTGTCCCCCTTATCCAGGGTTCCTTATTCTGGGGTCACCTAATTGCGAACCTCCTAAATACAGACAGAACCTACTCCCACTATAAGAGATGCCTAGTGAATCTGACCCAATGAGGGTCCAAGTCCCCTTCTCTCTTGAAGATCTTAGACAAATTAAAGGGGATCTGGGCAAGTTTCTAGACAACCCAGACCAGACAAATACATTGAAACCTTCCAAGATCTGTCTCTGTTATTCGAACTTTCTTGAAAAGATATTACGTTACTTCTGAACCAGCCTTTGACTGCTGCCAAGAAACGAGCTGCTCTCTGCAAGACGCTGGAAGTTTGGAGATGGCCTACACTTAGCATCCTATGATAAGAATTCTAGAGCAGATGATCTCTCTGAATAATTCCCCCCATGGATAAACAGGCTGTGCCTGTGGATGATCCCCAGTGGGATTCTAACACCCCTGTGGGCAAATGGCAAAGGAGACATTTCCAGGCAGGTATCTTAGAGGACTGAAGAGGACTAGGGTCAAACCCCTTCATTATTCTAAGCTGTCGACCATTAGTCAACAGCCAAGTGAAAATCCCTTGGGATTTTTAGAAAGGTTGAGAGGAGCCTTAGTCAAACACACTGCTCTCGCGCCAGAAACCTTAGAAGGCGAACTAATTTTAAAGGATAAATTTGTTACTCAATCCACCTGTGACATTCGGCGAACATTACAGAAGTGGCTGTAGGACCTGAAGGAACTCTAGCTTGACTCCTTAAGGTCGCCAACATGGTCTTTTAAAAGAGAGATCAAGAGGAGACACGAAACTAGGAAAATTAAGGAAAAGACAGAGGTATTACTGGCAGCCTTACAAATGGCTTGGCCTCAGGGTACCCAGGACCAAAATATCAGCTGGCATAGCTGTGGACAACCAGGCCACTGGAAAAGAGATTGCCCACAACAGCAAGGACCAAATGGGAGACCCCCTGGGCCCTGTCCTATCTGCAGAGGTAGTCACTGGAAAGCAGATTGTCCTTGAAGGCCTCTACCCCTGGGGCCAATTTGGACAGCCCAGCAGGCCCAACAGGACTGAAGGGGCCCAGGGCTCCTCGCTGTGGCTCCTTTACCTCAGTTGCCCAGAGGGACACTGGAGTCCCAGGTAATTCTAGAGGTCAAAGGAAAGCCCATCAATTTCCTTCGGGATACAGGAGCCACTTTCTCTGTCCTCCTCTCTAATCCTGGAACCCCCTCCACCCACTGTATTAGGCTGTATTGGGGAGACTTTAGATTCTTACTCCTTCCCAATCATGCTCTATCCCATTATTAGGGAGAGACATTATGACCGAATTAGGAAAGGTTGTTTTAGTGGCCCCAGGACAGACCCAAAACTGTCTTCCTTTAGTTGAAAGGGATGTTAGCCCTGAGGTATGGGCCACTCAAGTGTCCTTCTGTCCAGCTTTGAGGGCCACACACATTTGCATTCATTTGAAGGACCCCACCGTTTTTTCCTCCCAAAACAAATACCCTTTAAATTCTGAGGCACAGGAAGATCCCATCAAAATAATAGAAAATTTAAAGGGCCAGAGTCTGCTCAAGGAATGCAGTAGTCCACGTAATACTCCCATTTAGGCGTATGGGAACCTAATTGGGAATGCAGACTCATTTGAGATCTCCTTATTATTAATGAGGCAGCAGTTCCTATACATGCAGTAGTGCCCAGCCCTTATACCCTACTTATCCAAATTTCTGAGAGAGCCAAATGGCTTACAGTACTAGGTCTTAAGGGTGCCTTTTTCTGCATTCCAGTACACCCAGACTCACAATTTTATTTGCATTTGAAGATCCAACCAATCTAACCTCTTAGCTTACGTGCACAGGAACCTGCAGCCTAGTTTACCTGGCCCCTCAAGTAAACAGCTCCCAACAATCAGTCTTTGACCGTCCCCTTTAGTGCTCACAAGGGCCAAATAAGCAATTAAGCTCATTCCCCTTCTTGCAGGCCTTGGCATCACCACAGAGGTGGGCACCGGTGCAGCCCGATTATCTACCTCCCTCTCTTACTACCAGAGTCTGTCTAAAGGTCTATCTGACAGTTCAGATGACATATCCAAAAGCATCGTTACTCTGCTAAATCAATTTGACTCCTTGGTGAGGGTAGTTCTTCAAAACTGCAGGGGATTGATCTTCTAACAGCTGAAAAAGGAGGACTCTGTTAATTTTTAGAGGAAGGTTATTGTTTTTATGTTAATCAATCCAGCTTAGTCAGGGTGGAAGCCAAAAAGCTCACTGACAGGGCCTCAAGGATCTGCCAATAATTGAGTGGGTCACGGGGGTCCTGGTCTAAGACCCGGAGCTGGGCATCCTGGCTTCTTCCCTTTGCAGGACTCCTGTGGATGATTATCACAGTCCTAGTGTCTTGGCCCTATTAAATCTTTTAACAAAGTTTGTTTCTTCTGTTGGGAGCCGTGTTTGATGAGTGCCCTGCAGAAAGGGTTAAAGCTGCTTGCAAAGCAAGAAGTTTGCAGGGTTGGCAGACTTTGTGGTCTGCAGGTGCAGGAGGAGGGAGTTCTGATTAAGACTCAAGGCAAAGAGTTGAACAGTCCTTGACCTAAGGAGCAAAGATGTTTTGAGAACACTTGGTCTCCTGTGTGAATGTTAGCAATTGTATTGCATATCTGTGGGTTTCGCTTCTCATGCTCTTCCAAGGGTATATATATGCTGTGCTAAATAAACTCGGGGACACAGCTCAAATCTGTGCTCCCTCCTGCAAACCTGTCTGTCTTCTTTCTTTTCTTCAATCCCCTCTCCCCCTTTCAGGTACCCTCAATTACTTTGTCGGCTGGCTTCCGACATTCTTCTCGCCTAGAGGCCATCAAACTGCAGATGGTCCTCGATATAGAACACTGAATGAACATGTCCTTCTACGTGGACCCTTAGATAGACCCCTGACTGCCCTCTGACTATCATTTTTTCAACATCCCTCCCCAGCAAGAAGCAGCCAGAGGGGTCGTCGTCCCCAACGGCAGTTAAGGTTATGTGTTCCAAGGTGTGGATTGAGATAGAAAAGTTAGTAAATGTTAGGCTGAACAGGGCCGTCTACGGTAGGAACGCCTAGTTTGAGGCTGTATGCAGCCACCAAGCCCAAACCAACACCCGGAGCAAGGAGTGGAGACATGCCAACCAATCCGAAAACAAAATAACACAGAGAACTTTAACCAACCAATCAGAAAGAGGCACACTCCACGAGCCCCGCCCCCCTCTCCTCAGACCACAACAGGGAAGGAAGGAGTAGCTAGCATAAAGACCTATAAAAGAAGCAGCTTTTTTCTTCTAGGGGGCATCCCACTTTCAGGTATCCCCACTTGCAAGAAAGCTGTAACTCAGCGCTTCAATAAATCTTACCACTCTACCTCTTAAAAAAAAAAAAAAAGATCTTGGGATTTCTCATAAGTAATGCTATGTCATTAGGTTTTAAGCTGGGGAGGGACAAGATCGATTTTGCATTTCTGAACGTAATTCTGGCTCCAGAGGACAGAGGAGATCAGAGGGAGATGAAAGAGGGGTAATCTCTAAAGTTTTGAAATTAAATATTCCTGTTGAAAGCTGACAAGATCCATCTACTGCCAAACGTAACTTAAGCAAAGGAGAAGAACTTCTAGCCTGGACAAAGACAGTAACAAAATGGACCCTATCAACACGGATAAAATGTTTAGCAGGAAAAATTCGTCAAAATTCACCAGGTTACTAGCTAAAAATCCAGTAACACTTCACTTCCGGTTACAATCAAGGGTAAGCATAATACCCAAACGGTAAGGTATTATCACTCTGTGGTTAAGAATACAGGCTTTAGCATTGGACAGGCCTGGGTCCAAGCCTCAAATGTCTCATTTTCTGTTCCTGTTCCTTTGATAGATATGTCGCTTAATCTCTCAAAGTCTCAGAGTCCTCATCTATAATGGCAATCAGGTCAGCAGCACCTCACTTGCAATGCCACTGTCAGATTAGTGCATGTAAAGTGATAGAAACCTCATTACAAGGTCTGTGGCAGGGGTCACGTCTGCCAGACTTGGCAGTGTCTTTCCCTGTGGAGGGAGCTCACTAGGAACTCCTGACCAATCTCAGCCCCTGGATGGTAAGGAAAAGTGATTGAATCTGATCGTGGCATTTGAAGGTGCTTTCCTGCCTCCTCCACTATCTTTTTCTTGAGCTGTTCCCGAGCCTCCAAACTTTCTTGTTGTGCTCTGCTCTGGCCATGTGTTTTCACCATAATGGAAATGTTTTCAACGTTTCCTTTCAGGGAAAGCCCACAGTTCTCCAGCGCAATCTGTGACTCAACAGATAAGTCTGACGAAGTCTACAGCATAGAGCTTTAGAGCCTGCGTACCCACAGCTGTAAAATCACATTTTCCAATCTCAGTACTAATGACAATAAAACTGAAACAGGTATACCACACAGAATGTGTCCTCAGTTAATGTTTACTCAGAAAAATTCCTCTCGGTTTTTTAATACCCAGACTTAATCTAAGCACTTTTCAGGGGAATGAGGTTGGATTCAGAAATTACATTTATGACTTTAAAAAATCAATACAACCTTTTTAACAAAAGAGTGTGCGGGAAACATCACAAGTTTCACTCCTAATATAATTGGCACTTGGAATAAATCGAGTTTAAATGGATCGGAAGCATGCACAGATCTTTTTTTGTGTTTCAGAGCATCAGCAGAGGCAAGGACATCGCTGGCATTAAGAAAGATATGACTGTACACAAAGCACCTGCTTAGTAACAACCATATTCATTATTTGGCACCAAAGAAGCAATGTTTTAACCATTTCACCTAGTGATATAACAGTTTGTTCTTTACATATGGATATTTTAATGTGTTTTAGTTGGTTGGGGGTTTGGAGTTGATTTGTAATGCATAGTAATTTTTTCCTATTTAAAATAACTGGAAAAGGGCTCCTTTGGCATTTTCCTGCAGAACAACTGATTTCATTAACAGAAAATGAACACTAAGCAAGAGATGTCTGCATGTTAGGCCTCCCATCTGCCTCATCTATTTGTCTGATTTTCTTCAATTAGTTCACAACTTAATGGAAAAAGCACATGGCTATTTGTTGGTCTCCACTAATAAATGGAATACAGCAAAAGTGACAAGATGTCACTGCTGAGATAAGGCTACAAAAGACTGTGACTTCTGTCTTGCTCTCTCTCCGGCTCTCATTGCCTGCTGGCTCTGAAGATGCGAACCGCCGTATTTTGAACTGCGCTATGGTGAGGCCTATGTGACAAGGGACTGAGGGAGTCTCTGGCCAACACCCAGCAAGGAACTGAGGCCCTCAGATCTATGACACCTACGATGACCTGGATCCACCAATAATCACACAGATGAGCTTGGAACAAAACCTGAGCCTTCGGTTGACTGTAGTCCTGGCCAACACTTTGATTTCAGCCATGTAAGACACTCTATACCAGGGGACCAAGCTAAGCCATGCACAGATTCCTGACCACAGAAACTGTGCGATAATGAGTATCTTGTATTAAGCCACTAAATTCTAAGGTGATTTGCTGTGCAATAATAGATAATACATTCAGTAAATGTATGGTAGTGAAAGACTAAATGCATGATTTAATTATTCCCCAAAGATTTCAATTGATTTGGGTCTTTAAGTACTTACTGCCAGACCAAAACTATCTGAATATGCTCTGGTGTTTGGGGAAAACTCAACAGAGTATGTGCCAAAACCTTAGTTGAATCCCATCAGTTTAAATTAAGCCTAATTTAAGACAATTGCTGTTTAGAGAGAAACTTTGAGGTCATTGGCCAAATGCTCCCATTTTGCAGAAATGGAAACTGAGGCTCAGAGAGTGAAGTGACTTTCCCAGGGCCACAGTGTCCATAGAACTGTCACGCTAGGACCACAGATTCTGATTCCCAATCCAGGGCTCTTCCACAGCGTCCACGGCAGTGTTTAGAGGGCAGGAAGATCAGACGGGCTGGAGGGAGCCTGAACGTAGAGAGTAAGGCTCAAGCAGGGCTCGGATGAGTGAGTGGGATTAGGGAGGGCATTCCACATGAGGGATCTAAGTGACAGAAAAAACAGTGATGAGCTGCAGTTTGTGTGATGAGTACTAAGGATCAAAATCTCCACGGTTTGGTCAATCACCTTGAAGCTCGTATGAAAGCTGAGGATGGGGAGGCCTTGGAAAGAAATGGTACCTACAAGGAAGAGAGGGCAGCACAAAAAGGAGGACAATTTTTATTACACAGGCAAACCAAGGAAAGAACATCTACATAAGACTTGATGGCAGATATCCAGAGTGAATCTGGAAAGAAGGAAACTGGGCACAGAAGAAGAGATGGTAGGCTCAGAATTTGGGAAACTTGCTAGTTTCATAATCTTGAAGCAGAATGAAAGAGGAAAGGCTTACATTATTGATACAGGACTCAGCTCTGTGCTTAGAATGTGCCAAAACCCTTACCTGGATCTTGTGGCATTTGTATTGTCCATTATCTGACTATATGAGCTGACAGACATGGTTATGGAGTGTTCACTACACAGCTGTACATCATAAGTTCTGTGATAAGGTCAGAAAGATTGGAGAGCTAACGTAAAATTAGCCCACAAGAAGCCATCTTTAAAGAAATTATTGAGAAATTACTGATTTCTTTAAATTACTGATTCCTCAGACCGAGACTGAAGAATCCCAAATATAACCGCCTGTTATAATGTGGTTTGGTAAATTCTGTGATAATTCCCTGAATCCTCACACAGACACTGGGGCATCAAAGAGGAGCCAAAGGACAATGGGCTGGAGTCACAAGTCTGGTTTCCAGTCCAGCGTGACAGAACCTCTCTGCACTTCATTTTCTTCAGCTGCCCAATAAAGATAATAAAAGCTGCCCGTCCTGTGTCACAAAGCTTCAGTAAGGCTTGAAGTTTGAAAAAAGCACAAAGGAGTTGTACAAATGCACGGCTGTATATAAAAAGAGGTTCCAGTAAATTTTCCATTGTTGCCATAAAAAGCCCTTTTTCTAGTCTGTAATGGCTTCCTTCACAAAGAAAAAAGAGGTTCAAAGGCTAAATTACATAAAATTACATCACATTGTCACAGCGCACACAATAAATGATGGGGCTAAGGATGATTCACAAAGATAATCGGATCAAGGCCCTGCGAAGTAGAGCATTTAATTCCTATGACCCTGGCCAGTAAGGAGAGGCAGAGAAGCAAGTCTTCAAGGTTTCAGCCATGGAAGAAGTAGCAGAATCCAAATGATGAAAGCAGGTGGGAATGGTGGGGTCAGTATGGAGACTTCCCTGGTATATCAGTTAAGGCAACACAAGCTGCTATAACAGATAAGCCCCCAAATCTCAGAGGCTTAACACAACAGAAGTTTAGCACTCACTCGTGCAACGTCCAAACGGGCATTTCAAGTTAGCAGTTAGCTCTCCTCTCTTTCAAGCAGTGATTTGGGGCCCAGGCTACCTCCATGGCTCCAGCATCACTATGGACTCAAAGGCCCACGTGAATATAGTGATGTGTGTCATTTCCAGGCATAAGTAGTTGAAAGCAGATGTTTCTTCTTCTCCCTGGGAGGGAGAGGGAGGGAGGGAGGGAGGAAGGAAGGAAGGAAGGAAGGAAGGAAGGAAGGAAGGAAGGAAATGGAGAAGAAGGAACATCTGCTTTCAACTACTTATGCCTGGAAATGACACACATCACTATCATTCACGTTCCTATGGAGAGAACCTATCACATGGTCCCACTAGATAAAGGGCAATAGTCCTGGTTTGCCAGCAACAACTCAACACTACAGAAAGGGCAGCTCAAATCTTGAGGGGACAAATAACTATCTCTGCCTCACCTGCAAACAGAGAGATTACAGATCTTTACCAATCTGCATATTTTTCTTTTGCCAGCATTTCTAGGCAATACAAACATCAAACGTTGTTATAATCGAACATTACCAATAAAACAGACAGCACTACTTAGAAAGCCACTGTCACTTAACCTTAAATCATATGAAAATAGCCCAGCATGGTTCTAAGTCAGTGATCAGAAGCTTATGAGAGAACATCATAAAAAATAAATTAATTAATTAATTAAATAAAAAACGGGCTTTGAAGTCAAGTCAGGCTAGGCTTTAATCTTTGTTCCAGTCCAAACAATAAAGGACCTTGCATAGATTGCTTAACCTTTCTACATCTCAAAGTCTTCAGCTGCAGCATAAGCTCGGTAAGATCCCGAAAGGATTTTGTGAAGCCTCATTGAGAAGGCATGGTGAGTGCTTGGCCCATAAAAGGCACTCACAAAATAGTGCCCTCACAACATCTACTGAAGTTTAGCACATCCTTCTCTTATAGCCCAGCAATTCCACTCCCAGCCATGCACCCAACACATACACGTATTTCCCTAAAGTCGAGAACCAGAATATTCAGACAGCACTGTTCATAACAGATACAATGCAAAAACAATACACACGCCCACCAAGAACAAAGTGGAAAAACAGATTGTGGTAATAGATTTTAGTATTGCATGCAATACTAAACAGCAATAAGAATGAAGATACTACAGCTACGTGCACCAGTATGGATGAATCTCACACATCCTGAGGAAAAAGATAAAGAGAATACTTACTGTGTGGTTCCATATATATAACGTTTCTATTGGACAAAATTAATCTAGGCTGTTAGGAGTTGGAATGGTGGTTAGTTACCTTTGGAGGAAGCAAGTGGATGTGAACAGACACTGAAAATGGCAGATGGGATGCAGGTAAAGTCTTTTGGAATGGGGGTGCTGCTTATAAAGTACATTCGGTTTGTGAAAATGCATTAAGCTGAATATTTACATCAATGAAAAGTTTCTGGAAATGGTGACCTTCCCTTGAGAGACTCCCAAAGTGATTAAATACCGATCGTGATGGCCACCAGCCTTCAAAAAGGGGAGCGAAAAGAGTAGAAGCAACAGGAGAGGAGAAATGTGAAAGTAAGCCGTAAAGAGGGAAGAGGGATGGTGAGGATGCAGAACAAGGTCACAGGGTATTAAGAGCCAGAGATATCTACCACTTCACAAAAAAAAAAAAAAAAAAAGTCATTCTGTGCTATGTGCCCCAAATCCTTGCCAACAACAAAAGGGTCCAGGATACTTTTTCACAATCGCACTAACATTCTTATTTGGGCTAAATTTTAGTCCTGCTAAAAATACAAGTCTTCCCTATGGGCAATCCACTGCATGTCTCCCAGATTATAATGTGTCTTTCTGTTCCATATGCCACCCTGTCATTTCTGTCATTGTGATTCTGCTTTCCTGTGTCATTTCAGGGAGCTCAGGTTATATGTATGTGTGTGTATGGGGGGCGGTGTCCTTACCAGTCTCAATCCTTGCAATCTGTATCACTTTCTCTGATCATCAATGAGGGCTTCAGTACAATGATTATGAAAACATCATTCTCTGTCACTATCATTATCATCCCCAGACAGTCTACCTTCTACAGGGGCCACCAAGTAATAACTCGAGCCTATGCCCACTACAACTTCTATTATATTTCTACTAAACAAGGCACCAATCTATAGACATAAATATAGTTCATTTCACAATAAAGACTCACTAAGATTCTAATACTAGATGTCAATTATCAACATATTTGGTTTAATTTTATAAGTATTTTATAAATGTGTTAGCATCAATAGGAACCTTAAGACATCATCTTATTTAATCTAGGAAGAAAACCGAAGCCAAGAGAGTTGAATAATTTGCTTTAACACATAAAACCAGTTGTGGCAGAAACAAGACAAAAGTTCAGATTTTCTGCTCCCTGTCCAGCACTCTCTCCATGACCCAATACCTTTAAAGGGCTTCTGTTCGTATCTCCACATGTATCTGACATAGAATGAACATGATTCCAGCATTCTCCATTTCCCAATAAGCCCCCAGGTCCGATGTCTACATAAATAAGTGTCTTGGCTTTTGCGTAAGACAACTGTATTGAGATAATGTTCTTAGGAAATAGCTGTGGGAAACTATACCAGTTAATTTTTTATTTCAATGGTCAAGGTTTTTCTTTTTACTTCATTTGAAATATTTTTAAATGTAAAGTCAAGATTCGAGAATAATATAACGAACCCAGACTTATCATTTTTAAAAGTTGGCCACAGTTGCGAGAAAATAGAATTCTGTTATTTTCCTCAGAGAGTAGGTTGCATAAATCATGCCACTTTACCTCATGACACTTCAGCATATATTTCCTAAGAACAAGGATATTTTCTTACATAACCACAATATAATTATCAAATTCAAGAGAGTTAATATTATCACAATACCATTATCTATTCTACAGTCCATATTCCATTTTTTCCAATTGTCTCACAACGTCTTTTAGAGTATTTCCCCATCCAGTCAAAGACCCAATCCGGTATTACATATTACATTGGATTTTCATGCCTCTTTTCTTTCCTCCAATCTGGAATAGTTCTTTGGTCTTCCTTTTCTTTCATATTGACATTTTTTGAAAAATTCAGGTCTTTTTGTGCACTATATTATTCTTTAATTTAGGTTGTATCAGTTCATTTTGGCTTTTTATAAACTACCCCCGAATATAGTAGCTTTAAATAAAAATTTATTACAACAAAAATTTATCACTTCTCACAATTCAGTGGGTCAGCTAAATGATCCTTCTGGTTCGGGCCGGGTTGGTCTAGGATGGTCTAGAATGTCTGGCAGTTGGCTGACCAAGAGCAGGGGTGATAAGGATGTGTCTCTCATCATCTGGCAGGCTGACCCGGGCACATTCACATGGTGGCAGTCACAGTTCTGAAGCTCAGCAAGCTCAGCAAGCTCAGCAAGCTTCAGAACTGAGATTAAGCCCCACTGCAAAATGCTTTCCAAGTCTCTGCTTGCATCAGGTTTGTGCATGTCTCACTGGCCAAAGGAAGCCACGAGGCCAGCCCAGAATCAGTATGGGGGAGCATGCCCAGTGAACACAGAGAGAGGAAGGAGAATAATTGTAGCCATTTTTACAATTTACCACAGGGGGAAAGAAAGGCAGGGCATGAAATATTTTTTTAAAAGAAGAAAGATTACGCTATTAATGGGAGACATGAGGAGGAAAGACAGAAGCCTCCAAAAATAGTGAGGTATAAACACTAAAATGTATAGCCTTGAAAGAATCTGAAATCAAGATGTCACACCAGTGAGGGAAAAGGACTTGTAATATAAGCTGACTAGAAAAGGGTTTGCCATCTGGGTTTTTTTCTTTTTAAATTGGTCAAAGGGGTCAAGTTTAAAAGCCTATAAATGAACTCAATCTCTGAAGTCAATGCAAACAACTGAATGACAGAGAATTCTGTGCAGAATAAGAGGTCTCTATTATAAGAAAAACAACGATGAGAGAAAGATAAAGAGAAATTGCTTATCTTTGTGTCTCTTGGGGCAATGATGGGGAAACTGAGGCTGGGGTAGAGAGGAGAGCATACATCCATCCTCTTTAAAGGCAGTGGCAGCAGCTCCTTCGTTACTGCTGAGTACGAGGCCTTGGAATACCATATTTACCATTTTTTCCAAGAAAATATAAAAACCTAGATGTACATGTAAAATTTTCATATTTCTAGATTTGGTTTAACTATTTTTAAAAGCACACTCACAGGCTGAATAGGCCCAGGGACCATGAATTTGAAAACTCAACTTTTCTAGCCCAAAAAAAAAAAACCTATAAGAACAGAGAGTTTAAAAACTGAATAAATGAAATGATTATCCAATCCCCTTTAAGATAACATCTTTCTTAAACTGCAACTATGTAAAATATACCTTCATTTATACTCAATAACTATAAGAATCAACATCACATAATAGCATGGATACAGCTTTATGCTTGATAACTATCATCTTCAGTATCATATATCATATATAAGCACAGATGATTGAACTTTGCAATACTGGGATATACAGACGTTCAAGAAGTAATGGAAAACTGACAGAGGATAAGACCATCACATAGTTTCTGAAATCAAAAGCCTCAATTTATTTCTTACTCAAGTAAGAGAGTTTTGCTGGTCAGGCAGAATTTCTTTGATCCAAGCAAACTCCTGATTGAGGGAATGGGATTGTTTTAAGGTTACATTTGTCAATGAAATAGGAGTGGTCAGCCTTAGAAACATGTTCAGAGAAAGCAGCTTTCAATCAGCTGACTGTCACTGACGGGCTGACTTTCAGAGAGTAACGGTGCCGGATAAGAGAGCTGTAGATCCTCTTCTGGGCTCTCATTGTTACCATGGCTAGGGAACGGGCTGTCTTTCCCTAGGAGTGTGGGGCTATTTGTGAATTCTCAGAACTAATTGTGCAGGACTAATGGGGGATACTGCAAAGGTTACACTGTCATGGCCTCACATGGCCAAAGGTGCTATTTCACAATGGGCTGTGAGCTCACAGGGCGTGGCCTTTCTATGACGTCATGACCACCCAGGTACAAAGTCAGGGCCACTTCTCATCTCAACTTAAGAAAGGCTCTGTTCACGTAGACAGATGGACCTGGCTCCTCTGAAAGGTAATCTTCCCACCCTTGTGAACTACAGAAAACATCAGGATAAGAAATGGTCCTCCACTGAAAGCATAGTCCCTCTGGTTTCTCTAATACCAGGACGAAAGGGGAGAATGAGAGAAAGCATGAGATACTGGAGAGGAACTGAGGAGAAAGAAAGAAGTAATCAAGGTAAAAGGTAGTTTTGTGTCTTATTACAACTGTTTGGAATCGGATAAGAGATTAAAATTCAGATAGCTGGGTAGCATTCCTTTTTTACATACTTCCATGAAAGAATTCCTAACTGTCATAACTGACTTTTTCCCTTATTAGTAGCATATCCCTAGTTTTAAATAAAATAGGATATGGGGTATCTCTTTAGAAATATGAAGCCCAAATTAGGCCTTGTGTGAGATTCCCTCTCCTGACTTCTGACGCAAGGAGGGTCACGGTTGCCTTAGAGAATTGGAAAGTCTCCAAAAAAAAAAAGCCACAGGGAGTAGATGACACAAGAAACATCTCGCTGGGTATTCAGTACCAAATGGCAATGCCATGTGTTTCGATCGGTCTTACACCTATATGACCCCTGCAGTAGGAAATCTATCTCCCCTCTCCACAAGACTAATGAAATACGAGGAGTGGCTTTAAAGCTACATGACAAGAGAATGTGTGGTCTCTTAGAATCACTCATTCATCCATCCATTCCACAAGCATTGAGCATTTATTAAAGGCACAGGCTTCAGAGCAAAATAAAATTCATTTCTGTGGTCAAAGCAACACAATCTTAAAAGGAGAGAAGACATCTGTATGCCAGGGCGAGTGCAGAGATAGGATCAGTGCCTGAAGGAGGGAGGTATTTGAATAAATGACACTTCCTGTGGTTTTAGAGAATTTACCGAGGTGATATTTGAATTGGATCTAAAAGGAAGGGAAGAGGGTTATTAGGTAAAGAAAATGTCATGTCCAAGGACTCATTCATTTTTGTGTAAACCACAGATGAAGGTTCATATGAGGTGGGAAGTAGAAATCTGAAAGTAGACCTGGCCTTGGATTTGGCAATAGATTCTTAGTTATAACCGACACCAAGCAACGAGCAACAAAAGGAAATATAAATTGGATTTCATCATGATTAAAAACTTTTGTACATCAAAGGACATTATCAAGAAAGTGAAAGAAAATGTACAGAATGGGAGAAAATATTTGTAAGTCATGTATCTGAGAAGGGTCTCCTATCTAGAATATATAGAGAATGTTTAGAACATAATAACAACAACAACAACAACAAAAAACACAGACAACTCTATGGGCAAAAGGGCAAAGGGTTTCAATAGACATTTCTCCAAAAAAGATATACAAATGGCCAATAAGCACATGAAAAGATGCTCAACATCATTAGCCACGAAGGAAATGCAAGTCAAACCACAAGATACCATTCCCATGCACCAGGATGGCTGTAATATTG
>PVKZ01005024.1:0-63259 GCA_004027375.1 Macroglossus sobrinus | reverse complement strand
TGGGACACCTCCTGTGTGTGCCAGGATCCCTTGATGCCATGGGGAAGTGCTTGGGCCAAGATCTGAGATTGGGCCTGGGCCTGAGGAGCAAGACGGGAACCTCAATCTAGGCCGCTTGATCCCCACCCCATGGCTGCAGACGCCTCCACACCCTCCATATCCAGGCCCAGCAACCTCCCCTAGGGAGGAGCGGAGACCAAGGCAGCTGCTGCCCCTCTTTTGTACCAAGGCCCAAGTTCCTGCTTTACCTCCCAGTTCCTCTCCAGCCCAGGATATCCAGGTTGCAGGAGAAAAGCTATATCTGAGTAAGCTAACTCCCCTTATCCCAAAGACTACGCCAAGTGTCCCAGCCCTCTTCAACCCTGACCTGAAGCAAGTCCGGTCAGCCCCAAATTCCCATTCTACTGGCCCTGGGTTTATTGTCATCTCTCTCTCAAACTAAGCTCTTTCGTGTTTGCAAAACACCCCAACATCAACAAGGATGTTGGGAAACAAGGAATCTGGTGAGAGGCACGTTTTCTGAAGAGCAACTGTGAACAAGAGCCTTAAAAAATAAATAGCAAGTAAACATGCAGGTCAACATCTCTACCCTCAGGAATCTCTCTTATGGGAAGAAGCCATTAAAAAAATGAGGCACAAACATTTAAGAAAAGGAAAATAATATAAATGTTCAATAATTATACTATTCGCTGACATATTCTTGAAGAACTTTTAGAAAGAAGTCACGTTCATATGTTCAATAAAAAACTTTCAGAAGAAATTCATTTTAAGCTTGCGAAAAATACCTGAGTATTAACCCTACACATTTCTTTTACCATTACTCATTTAACACATAAGTACAAGTTTCAAACAAAGATATTCCAAAATGTTAACTGTGCTAAATGGTGAATGTCTGATGCAATTGATTTTCATTTTCTTGCATTTCTTAGTTGACTTCAGTTACTTTGTACCACTCTCTGAATCCCCATCCCCACCCCTCCCCTCCAAGCTGAGGACAAAGGCAAGGAAATATGCAGGCGCAGAGGCTGAGAAGCAGACCCAGAATACTAGCTTGTTTTTTTTTGCTTCATTTAACGAACCTTTAATTACCCCATTCCTGAAGCAATAGAGAGACAGAGAAGAAGACTTGGAAAGCAAAAGCCAATATGGGGAAACAATGGGGCCCCAGGGAGAGAGAGGCCCTGTCCAAATACCGATTCCCTAGGCACTGCCCAGTAGGGGTTTACAGGATTAGGTCCCAGCCCTCCTTGTGGACCACAGGGGAATGGGGGTACTCTTCTGCTACATCTTTTACAGCAGGAGGGAAAGCAGTTGGAAGAACGAGTTAACAGAATCTTGGAGAGGACCGGGGTCTTCAGCAATCCACCTGCTGAAAGTGAGGGGTAAAAAGTCAAGTTAGACGAGATAACTCCTTCTCACCCCCAGCATACCACACCCCCTCCTGAGACCTGACACTTGAGTGTTTCCTGCTATCCATTATAGAGCCCCTCTCCAGCTAAGACTGGCTCTTAGGCCCCGAGCACTGGCCGCCACCCCCTTGTTGGCCCATTCCAGAACTTACACAGCCAGGATGCTGCCCTGCACTCTGAACTCCTTTTGCACGGCCTGGTGATGGTGTGGGATGTCTATGTCCATAGCCAAGCGGACCATCTCGGCTTCCAAGTGCGAATCGAATGGCACAGTGATGGTGCTGAGGGAGTCGTGGTTAAGGTTCCATCCATCACTGGCTGAACTGGCCAGTGCCTCACACTTGCTCACACTCCAGAGCGAGGCCTGTACCCCAGGCTTGCCTCACAAGCACCCAGTCCTGCCTGCCCAGGCCACCTTGGCATGCTTCTCTCTTTCCTCAACTCATTCTTTCCTACCTCCCCCACCCCATGGATCCTACATGCCCATTCTAGCCTCCTTACACCGACCTATCCAAATTCCACTTACTGCTCCCATTTATTCCCTCCCTTTGAACTTGCTCCTGGCTGTCCTGTGCCCAATCACTAAAATCCTCATATGGCATTTTGGAATAGCCTTGACCGATCCATTGGACATCAGGTTTCAGGTACATGTTGGAAAGGATACAGTATGATGGGTCGATCTCCTCGTCCTTCTGCCTCTGATGCTGCGTCTCCCCCCGGTCCTGAAACCCGCTCTGCCAGAGCGACATTGGGAGCACCCACAGCTGCAAATTCTAATCTTTCAAAGACCTCAGGTCGGAGTATACCTCGGTCGCCACCATGGTCGTGTTGGGCACCATGGCCTTCCTGATGGTCAAGGATGCCTGCGCCACCCTGGTTCTCTTGAGGACCAGGGCCACCCTGGTCGTTTGGGGCACCGAGGCCTCCATGATGGTTATGGGCACTGGGGTTACCCTGGATATCATTGGCACCGGGGCCTCCCTCATGGTCAAGGGCATCTGCATCACCCTGGTCGCCTAGGGCATCTAGGCCTCCCTGATCATCATGGGCTTCGGCGCACTCCTGGTCATTAAGAGGACTAGAAGCACACTGGCTGCTATAGTCACCAGGGCTACCCTGGCCATCAAGGCCACAAGGCTCAATCAGGCAGTCTGATTGGCTACCCTGGTCTTCTGGTCCACCGAAGTCATCTAACACACCATCCACAACTCCTGACCTTTCTTCAGCCGCCTGTATGGCTGCTGCTACTTCCTTATTCTCCACAGAGGCCATTTGACACCGTCCTTCCTCTCTGCCCCAGGGCAGAGGGACTGAGACCCCTCCGGACGTTCTATCCTTTCACGCACAATGCAGCTAGGTGTCTCTAGGAAACCTGAGCACACAACCCCTATCGAGAGCAATAGAATACCACCGATTCTGGCCAAACCGGCCCAGAGAGGCCCATCGAACGCCTAGCCAATGAGGCCGCCCCCGGGAAGCTCTACCCCACAGAGTACTCTATAACCCCAGTGCGCCTGCGCAAATGGAGCCCCTCCTGCTTGTGCGCGAGCCTGAGAATGTGACAGTTTGCCACTGAGCCTGTCTTACACCACCCTTAAGGATGAACCTAAGATACTTTTTTCCACTGCCAGGACCGTCCCTTCACATGGGACAGGCTTGCTGACCTCCGGTCCCCTGTCATCGAGCTCTTGGATTTCATATCCATGGCTCCATAGGCCACACTGGCTCGAGACCACATGTGTGCCACGGGGCCCAGCCCTGGGTAGATTCTAAGAAGGCATAACACCTGGGCCCTGCCTGACCCCAGGGATTCAATAGCACAGTCCCTGGGGTAGCCAGGATGGATGGACTTTGTTCCATTTCTCAGTCCAGGCACTGTCACTCCGTGGTGTCTGCCAGCTCGGGCGGGAGAGGGGCCAGCAGTTTCGCTGCCTATGTCCAGGAGTTCCAGGGCTCCAGGCAGAGATGTGTGATGCCTCTAGGAGGCAAGCTAGGGCCCAGGTCAGAAGGGACCAGCCAGGCTCAAGGGGGACAGCAGGGAGAGCACCACCCCTATGTCAGCTCATAGTCTCTTTATCCTCTGCTGGCAAAGCCCTCATGGACTCGCGCTACCCCCAGAAGTCTTACAACTCCTGAGGGTGGATGGAGGGGTAGGGTTGGAGGTGCCAGGGCTTCTCAGCTGGGAGGGAACTGTACAGCGGCTGGCCTGCTGAGTGCTAGTCCTCTTCTGCGTCTGCAATGTGATCGAGAGTCTTAAAAGAAATGCCTTACTGTTAATGTGTACAGATGAAACTTATTGGATTTCGTTAACCAATGTCACCATAAAAAATAAATTAATTAATAAAAAAGTTAAAATTGATAGTTACAAAATAGTCATGAGGATATAAAGTACAACATAGGGAATATAGTCAGTAATATTGTAATAACTGTATGGTATAAGGTAGGTGCTAGACATATGATGGGGGATCACTTCATCAATTATATAAATAGCAAATCACTATGCTATATATTTGAAAATGATATAAAATAATATTGCGGTCAACTGTAATTGAAAAATAAATATAGATGACAAACAAATAAATAAAGAAATAAAAGGCTACTAAATGTTTCTTAAAAAAAAAGGTATTAAAAAAATAGCAAGTAAACACGCAGGTCAACACCTCTACCCTCATGAATCTATCTTTCGGGAAGAAGCACTCATGAGATGTCTTCAATGCAAAGATTCCATTGAAAAATTAGCCGCAAAAATTTAAGGGAAGGTAAATAATGTAAAAGTTCAAGAATTCTATTATTCACTGACATATTCTTGAAGCATTTTTAGAAAGAGGTCCCATCCATATGTTCCACCAAAGACTTTCAGGAGAAATTAATGCTAAGCTTGCAAAAAATACCTGAGTAATAACCCAACACATTTCTCTTATTATTAAACATTTAACGCATAAGAATGAGTTTAAAACAGCAAAGATATTCCAAAATGTTGACTGTGCTTAATGCCAAATGTCAGAGCAAGTGATTTTCATTGGCTAGCTTTTCCTAGTTGTCTTCAATCACTCTGTACCACTCTCTGAATCCCCAGCAGCTCCCCTCCCCTCTAAGCCCAGGACAAAGGCAAGGAAATATGCAGGCGCAGAGGCTGAAAAGCAGACCCAGAATACTAGCTTGGTTTTGTTTGCAGCACTTAACCAAGCATTTAATCACCCCATTCTTAAAGCAACAGAGAAACAGAAAAGATGACTTGGACACTGAAATGCCAATATGGGAAAACAATGAGGCCCTGGGGAGAGAGAGGCCCTGTCCAAATATCGATTCCCTGTGCAGAGCCTAGTTGGGGGTTGCAAGATTAAATCCCAGCCCCTCTTCCAGTCCTCAGAGGAAAGCGGGGTCTGTTGCGCTGAATGTTTCGCATCACCAAGAAGAGCAGTTGGAAAAAGGAGTTGACGGAATCTTGGAGGGGGCCGGGGTCTTCAGCGGTCCACCTGCTGAAAGTGAGGAGTAAAAGTCAAGTTAGAGGGGGTGACTCCCTCTCACCCCCAGCACACCACACCCCCTCCTGAGACCTGACACTTGAGTGTTTCCTGCTATCCATTACAGAGCCCCCTCTCCAGCTAAGACTGGCTCTTAGGCCCCGAGCACTGGCCACCACCCCACATATGGGCCAATTCCAGAACTTACACAGCCAGGATGCTGCCATGCACTCTAAACTCCTTTTGAACAGCCCGGTGGTGGCGTGGGGTGTCTATGTCCATGGCCATGCGGGCCATCTCTGCCTCCACATGAGATCCGAATGGCACAGTGATGGTGCTGAGGGAGTCATGGTTAAGGCGCCATCCATCAGTGGCTGAACTGGCCAGTGTCTCAGAGGCTGGCCTTCACCTCTGGCTTCCCCTCAGGGCGTCCACCCCCACCTTGCCTCACACGCACCCAGTCCTGCCTCCCTCCTCCCTCAGCTCATCCAGTCCCCCTTCCCCCACTCTATGGGGCCTGCCTACCCACCCTCCAGCCTCCTCTCCTCTCCCACTCCCAGGTAGCCCCTGCCACCTGGTTACCCCAGGTTCGCCTCCTTGCTCCCAATTTCTCACACTCCATCCCACCCCCTGCCCCAGGCTGCCATGTTCTCTGTCCCCAAATGCCACATGTTGCCCTGTGGGTTGGCTATTAAGCCTCAAGGCATCATTTGAAAGGATACAAGATGATGGGTCGGTCTCCTAGTCTTTCATTCTCTGGTGCTGCGTCTCCACCTGGCCCGGAACCACTCAGTGCTCGCTGGACATTGGGTGCGCCTACGGCGGCTAATCCCACCCCTTCCTCAACGGCAGGGCCACCCAGGCCACGGTGGCCAGCCTGCTCGTACCGGGCACCAGGGCCTCCTGGATGGTCCTGGGCACTGGCGCCATTCTGGTCTTCATGGGCACCTGGGTCACCCTGGTCTTCTGGAACACCATGGCCTCCCGGATGATGGTCACGGGCACCGGCGCCAACCTGGTCATGATGGGCACCGGGGCCACCCTGGTCTTCACGGGCACCAGAGTCTCCCTGATCATCACGGGCACCAGCGCCACCAAAGCCATCAGGACTTCGAGAGGCACAGTTCCTGCTGGGGCTACTAGGGCAATTCTGGCCCTGATGGCTGCCAGGCTCAATGTGGCGGTCGGGACCACCAGGGTCACCCTCATCTGTGCCGCCAAGGCCATCCCCCGCACCAGCCACAGCCCTTACCCTTTCTTCTGCAGCCTGCGTGGCTGCTGAGACTTCTCTGTTCTCTTCAGAAGCCATATGGTTTCCTACAGCCCTGTTGGCCCCGTGGTTGAGGGACTGTGGCCCCGTCTGGATGTTCCACCCGGTCACGGACACTGCTGCTAAGGATCTTCCAGGCCCTTGCGCAAACAATGGCCTTTCGTGTGCGACAGGATTCGGCGGGTTCCCGCCAAGCCCACCCAGGGAGCCCGCTGACCGCTTAGCCAATGAGGACGCCCCCACGAAGCTCCGCCCACCCATTGCGCTTGAGCTACGGAGCCGGGCCCTTTACGTTTTTGTGATTGGACGTCACAGAGGCAGAGTTTGTGAGCCTGTTTTGGTTGAGTTGGGGTGCAGCCTGGGGGTGATTCCCAGCAAAAGTCACACCTGGGCCCTGCCTGACCTGGGGACCCTCCAGCCCAGTCCCTGGGGGAGCTGGGATGGAAGGGCTTTGCTCCTCTGGTGCCATTCTCACTCGCTCAGTGGTATCTGCCACCCGGGAGGGCGCTGGCCAGCAGTTCCACCGCCTCCGCCCAGGGGCTCCCGGGCTCCAGACACACACACTGTGATGCCTCCAAGAGGCAGGCTTGGGCCCAGTTCAGCCCAGGTGCTCCAGGTGGAGCAGTCGGGCTCAAGGGCTGCATCATGGGGAACACCATCCATGGACAGCTCCCAGTCACTTTCCTCTGTGATGCAACAGCCCAATGGGCTGTCTCTTCCCCAGGAACTTTGTTATTGCTCTGTCGGATGGTGGGCAGTGGGGCTAGAGGTTTCAGGGTTCTTAGACTGGGCGGTGACCCTTACGGGCTATAGGCTTGCTGCGTGTAGGTCCACTTCTGTGTCTGCAAGCAGGTCATGTCAACAGAAAAGGTACTCTGGAAGCAGGCAGGACTGCACGTGCTGCATTGCCTGGTGTGAGCTATCTGTGCTAGGATCCCCTGATGTCACAGGAAGTGACTGGGCCAGGGTCTGGGCCTGCGCCTTGGCCTGAGAGGGCAGTAACTTCAGTCCAGGCCACTTGATCCCCACCTCGTGCCTGCAGATGCCTCCCCACCCTCCCCTTCCAGGCCCAGTAACCTTCCCTCATGAGGGGCACAGACCCAGGCAGCAGCTGCCCCTTCCTCACATCAGGGTCCACATTCCCGCCCCCTCCCAGTTCCTCTCTCCTCCTCACTCACTATCTGAGTCTGCGCAGAGGGTCTGAGTGCACCTGCTCTATCTGTCTGTCTCCCGTATCTGGCCCATGGGCAGTCTAGACACTTGCCTTCCTCAGAAACTGCCCATCAGGTTTGGGAGACAAAGGAGTAAACAGACACATAATGATAGTGTGCCGATGGCCTTGGGACACGGCCAGGTCCCTGGAGGGCTGGCTCATTCCCAGCAGGGTCCGCAGAGTAGCCTCTTCCTAGCTGGCAGTCCAGCTTGGACCAGAGTCAGAGGCCTTTGCCGTCCAGCCACTTTTGCCTCTGTCTCTGGCCGGCCCACTAATCCCAGCTACCAAGGACCCTGCCGCTCTGCAAATGACCTGGAATCCCATACAGGAGGCCTGGGACATACCCCCAGGCTGATGTTCCATCGCCTGCCCGGCTGGCCCTGCCTCTGCAGCTGGCCTGTGCCTGCCATGGAGCAGCTGGTGCCTCAGAGGAGCAGCTGGCTTCCTTTGACTCTGAGGCTTCCTTTGGCTCTTTCGAAAGGGGGGCTGCTGGCTGGCCTCCATCCTCACCTCTGTACACACTGTCCTGTGGCAGGGGACCGTGGCCTGCCCCTCTTAGGCTACTCAGGTTGGGGTCCTCTAAGGGGGTGGTGGGCACTGCAGGGCCCCTCTAAGCATCCTGGCCCCCTCGATTGTGTATTTCACCGCTACGTCCCCCTGCATGGTCCTCATTGCACTGCTCTGGCATGAAATGCTGCTGCCTGGCACCTTGGATGGCATCATCCACTCTCTCAAGCCTGACTTGGGTCCCCTCAGGCAGGCCAGCCCAGCAAATGCCCCTCCCACTGACTATTCCCTGGCCCATGTCCAGATATGGATTGATGCCCAAATGCAGATTTTCTTTTCAAACAAATGCAGGGTTTTGCAAACACAGGGTGGTATTTGTTACCAGAACAATCTGCCATCCTCAGAGACCAAGGACATCCTGTTCCTTTCCAGGCCAGGTGTAGCCCCACAGACAGTCAGTGGCTAAAGAAAACTACACGAAAAGACGAGACTGTCTAAAGTAACATCCAGTTGGCATTGTGTACGCAAGAACAGTGTAAACTGAAGACCAAACCTAGCCTACTGAATTTCCTTTAAAAAACATTTTAGAAGTAGTGAGACCTGTCATGGGAGTTACATGCATTATAGACAAGAAAAATCTGTTAATACCAGTTTCAAAAAAACTAATTGTCGTCATCCTTATCTCCAGCCTCTTTATTTCCATTATCATCTGTCTTCTCTTTCCTCTTCTTGCTTTTTAATCCTTTACAGCTCAATTTTAAAAAAGTAGACTTTATTTTTAAAGCCGTTTTAGGTTAACAGCAAAATGGAGCAGAAGGTACAGTCATCCCCACATCTCCCCTCCCCCCCACACGCACGGCCTTCCCCACTACCCACATCCTGCCTCACAGTGGTGCATTTGTACAGTGGATGAGCCTGTGTGGGCACATCATTGTCACCCAAAGTCCATGGTTTACCTTAGGGTTCTCTCGATGTTGTGCCTTCTCAGTGTTCGGACAACTGTATAAGGACATTTATCCGTCAGTATAGTATTCATCCTCCTCCCTCCCCCACCCCCAGCCTCTGGACCCCACTGACCCTTTTCTTGTGTCCATACTTTTGCCTTTTCCAGAATGTCAGATTGTTGGAGTCGTGCGGTATGCAGCCTTTTCAGATTGGCTTCTTTCACTTAGCAATGTGCATTCAGGTTTTTTCCACGTCTTTTCATAGCTCGATAACTGTTTATTCATTCACCTACTGAAGGACATTTTGGTTGCTTCTAAGTTTTGGCAATTGGGAATAAAGCTGCTATAAACATCTGTGTGTGGATTTTTATGAGGACAGAAGTTTTCAACTCCTTTGTGTATGTAGCAAGGAGCGGAATTGCTGGATCCCATGGTAAGAGTATGTTCAGCCAAACTGTCCTCCAACGTGGCTGTATCATTTTGCATCCCCATCAGCGAAGAATGTGTCTTCCTGTTGCTCCACATCCTCATCAGCATTTGGTGTTGTCAGTGCTTTGGATTTTGGCCACTCTAATAGGTGTGGTATCTCATTGCTTCAATTTGTAATTACCTAATGACAGACCACGTGGAGCATCTTTTCGTATGCTTCTTTCCCATCTACACACCTTCTTTGGTGAGGTGTTAGGCTGCTACTGCTTTGGCTGTAGAATCAGCTGGCTCTCCTAATGTGAGGGAGAGATTTTTGGTCACACGCTCATTGGCACTTACTCTGAGCCAGGGAGGAAGGCTCTCCCCCTGGGGGTGAACCAAAAGTCTTATATGCCTCCAGAGGTTTAATGGGGTGGACCAATGGAAGGCTTCTATTTGTTATAGGTACAGACAGGGACAGTTAAATATCCCAGGGAGCATTGATTGCCAGTTTGCCAGCTAGCTAAACATCCGATTGCCCATCCACCACAGACATAAATGACATTAGGTGGAGTACAGAGGACTCCAAGTACAGTTTGGTTATTGCTATGCTCATTTGCTGGATTTTCCTGATTGGCCTTTTTAATCTGAGGGTCAGAGGATGTTGGATTACATCCTGAGAAGTACCATCCCAGGCTAAGGGGGTCTTTTATAAAAGGCCTGCAAAGAGGAGTTAGCCTGTTTGTATTTCCCTTAGGTGCAGGGGGACAATTTGTATTTAAGTAAGGATAAGAACGTGTGGGGGGGTGAAGGTCATATGATAAAGGTGGATTTATTTTGTCAAACCTATAAAGTTATGACTGGGGAAAGGAAGGAACAAGGCACAAGAATGGAACACCTGGCTGCTATAGTCTAACCTGATAGGTGACATTCATGTACTTGTGAGTGTAACTGACAATCAGAGTTGGGATTAAGGAGAAATTGGTTACAGGTAAGATCAAGAGGTCTCTGATATTTTGAACAGATTAGAGTTTCTGGTGACAGATCCAATGGTCAGAAAGTTTTTCCCCTTTTGCAGTAGATTGAGAAATGCAGATAAGACCATCAGCTTTCCAAGAAAGAGAGGGAGAAAACAAAATAAGAAGCAACAACAAGAAAAAGACATGGAGACCTGGTTCGATTATCTTGGGAAAGCTATCTCCATCCGATTCAGTTCCTTGAGATCTTTATTTTTAGATCATCAGATGGTGTGCAGGTCCAGTAAGGGTTTGGTGCTTTCTTTAGATGTGACATGTGAGTAAAACAGTCTATTCTCTGGGGATTAGCTGAACAAGGGTTGATTAACAATACCTGATAGGGGCTTTTCTAGTGAGGCAGAAGAGAGTTTTTTGGAAGAGTTTTCTCAATAAACAGAGTCCCCAGGTTGCAAAGTGTGGTGTTTGAGGTCTTTATTTCCTGGAAGCGCACTGCAAAAAGATTGCTCTACTAAAATATGGTTATTTTTAACAGAAGAAATTAAAATATTGGTTTTCCAATATTGAAATTTATTTCCTTTCATCAGCTGTGCATCAAGAGGTAGGAGCTAGGTGCATTGAGCATCCTGTGTCTATTAGAAAGAGTGAAAGTTTATGAGTTCCATAAACTCAAAAGGGGGTTGACCTGAGGTTTAGAAGGACAACAGCAATGTTTTTGACCAAGTTATCTGGAGGGTCTTTACAACTTTTACCGATTGGATCTTTTTTTTTAAATCAATTATGTCTTAATGATGCCATTAGTCAGTTCAACCATTCTCAAGGATTGAGGATGGTAGATATGGCTTAAGTGCTGTAACACTGGACAAACAGCACAGACCTGTCATCGTGCTTGACCAGTAACGTGGGGTCCCTGGTCACTATGAAGTAAGAGGTGAGGTTTCCCAGTTTGGGATCATCTTCTCTAATAGAATTTTAAACCAAAGTAGAGGCAGTAGCCTATATACAAGGGAACGTTCAGTCTAGTGAGAAAACATATAAACCATGATGAAAACACTGAGATCCATGAGATGGGGGAAGCTAAATAAAATCTATTTGCCAAACTTTGAGTGGTCCATTGGGAAATTTAATTTGTCCAGGAGTAGTACAGACACTTGTCCCAGGATTATATTTTGGGCAGGTGGGGCAAGCAAAGTAGGCACTTTTTGAGGCCTTGTTAATATTTCTTCACCAATATTGGTTTATGAACATTATCATTTTATCCATAGACTGATGGTTTAATGCATGTACGGTAGTTAGTGTAGAAATTTAGGACTTCTGGTAGGACTGGGTTTTTATTTGGCCCCAACCAGAATTCTCTCTTGTTATGGAAACAGCAGTTACTAGATTTCCAATATTGTTTCTCCTCCCCTACGAACAGGTGTTGGGCATCTCTAGTCAATATTTCTAAATAATTATTTGAGGAAACATCTCTTTGGACCAGGACAGAGATTTGCTTATTGGTCTCTTTGAGAGCAACATTCATGATAGATATATATCAGCAAGGTGGTTTCCAGAGAGTGTTTTGGAATGGCCAAGAATGTTAATAACAACCAAGGTGTCCAGTACAAGTATGACATATAAATAAATGTTGGACACAAGAGCTCTTTTTAATTTTAACCCCATTTGAGGTAAGAAACACTGCTGTTTCCATAGCATTCCAAAATCATGGGTTACTCAAAAGGCATACTAGCTATCAGCATAAATGTTTGTGGTTTTACCTTTAGCTAGAGCACAAGCCCAAGTAAGAACGTTTAATTCAGCCTGTTGGGCAGAGGTAAAAATCCTGCCTCGATGACTTCAAAAGGAATTTCAATAGCATATGCAGCCTATATATCATGTTCATCCTTTTAATAAGAACCTTCAGTAAACCATGAAAAATGTGCATTGATTAGAGGAGTTTCCTGTTAAGTTATCCCAGGAGGTCAAAAGGTGATCTGTCAGCATTAAGCAGTTGTGAGGGTTTTCGTTCAGTGAAGGAAGGGAGGAGACTAGCTGGGTTAAGGTAATTATAGCCAGAAAGAGTTATATGAGGAGCCATTAGCAAGAAGATTTCATAGGAAGTGTGATAAGAATTCAGGAGGGTTTCTACCACATGGGGTACAAAAATGGTTGGAGGCGATCCCATGACGATTTCTTTGGTAGCCTTAACCAAAAAGGCAGTGGCAAGAATGGCTCTGAGATGAGGGGGGAATCCTCATGCCACAAGCTGTAGCTGTTGGCTTTAATACCCTATGGGTGGATGATGGTCCATCCCCATGCTTTTGGGTGAGTTGATAAGTAAGATGTCCAAGGGCAGGGGTATTTTATGAAGTTTTTCTTTAAGGCATTAAAGGCAGAGTCATCTCGATCTTTCCAAATAATATCTGCTTTGTTGATTTTCAGCACAGCATATGGGTTTGGGGTTGTAAGAGAGAAGTTTGGAATCCAGTTTCAACACTAGCCAGCTAGTCTGAGCAAACCTCCTAAATGTCACTCAGTTTTAGCCTTGGGGAAGTTCAGAATTCCACGAAGCCTACCTGGACCTGAACATAGCCATTACTCAGTGATCAATTATCTTAAATATAGAACCTGAGTTTGAACAAACTGCAATGTTAATAATGCAGATTAAACACACTTAAAATGGTTTGTTGTGTCTGTAGCTGTTCCATTGTGAATAGCGTAAAAACTCAAGAAAATGCTCTTCCTGTATTCCAACACTATTATTTGATTCAGAAAAGAAATTGCTCATGCCACTGATGGATGTTTCATTTTTGCCTTACTCATTAACATACATAAGAATAGCAAGCAACATTCATGTTAGGACCACACTTGTTTCTCACTTACAAGCACAGATTGGCTAGAAATACAAGAGCCTTCAGCGAATCTTAATCTTTTTGCTGGTGGAGTCTTGCCCCGATGTTGATGGCTGCAGACAGATTAAGGTGTGGTTGCTGAAGGTTAGGGTGGCCGTGGCGATTTCCTAAAACAACAATGAAGTTTGCTGCTTCAATCGACTCTCTTCCTTTCACAAACGATGTCTCTGTAGCATGCAATGCTGTGTGATAGCATTTTACACATAGCAGAACTCTCTCACAATTGGAGTCAATTTTCTCAAACCCTGCCTTTGATTTAGCAACTGAGTTTATGTAAAATTCTAAATCCTTTGATGTCATTTCAATAATCTTCACAGCATCTTCACCAAGAGTAGATTCCATCTCAAGAAACCACTTTCTCTGCTCATCCCTAAGAAGCAACTCCTCATCTGTGAAAGATTTATCATGAGGTCGCAGCAATTCGGTCACATCTTCAGGCTCCATTTCTAGTTCCAGTTCTCTTGCTCTTTCCACCACATCTGCAGTTACTTCCTCCACTGAAGCCTTGAACCCTTCGAAGACACCCATGAGGGTTGGAATCAACTTCTCAACTTCTGTTCATGTCAACATTTTGAACTTTTCCTGTAAATCATGAATGCCCTTAATGACATCTAGAATGGGGAATCTTTTCCAATTTGCCCAGATTCATCAGAGGAATTACTATCTATGTCAGCTAAAGCCTTATGAAATAGATTTTTTTAATAATAAGACTTGAAAGTCGAAATCACTCCTTGGTCCATGGGCTGCAGAATGGATGCTGTGTTAGCAGGCATAAAAACATGAATTTCATCGTCCATCATCACAAGAGCTCTTGGGTGGCCAGGTGCCTTGTCAATGAGCAGTGATATTTCGAAAGGAATTTTTTTTTTCCTGAGCTGTAGGTCTCAACAGTGGGCTTAAAATATTCAATAAATCATGTTGTAAACAGACATGCTGTCATCCAGGTTTTGTTGTTCCTTTTATAGAGCACAGGCAGAGTAGATTTAGCATCATTCTTACAGGCCCTAGGATTTTGAGAATGGTAAATGACCACTGGCTTCAACTTAAGTTTACCAGCTGCACTAGCCCCTACCAATAGTCAGCCTCTGCTTTGAAGCTTTGAAGCCAGGCACTGACTTCTCCTCTTAGCTATGAAAGTCCTAGATGACAATATAAGGAAGGCCATTTGTCTCCATTGCAAATCTGAAGTGTGAGGTGTTTAGTGTAGCCACCTTCATTCATTATCTTGGCTAGATCTTCTGGATAACGTGTTGCAGCTTCTCCATCAGCGCTTGCTGCTTCACCTTGCAATTTTATGTTATGGTGGGGGCTTCTTTCCTTAAACCTTATGAACCAACCCGGCTTCAGTTTTCTTCTGCAGTTTCCTCACCTCTCCAGCCTTCATAGAACTGAAGAGAGTCAGGGCCTCGCTCTGGATTAGGCTTTGGCTTAATGCAGCACTACCCAACCTTTTTGGCTCCTATGAGAATCTAATGCCTGATGATCTGAGGCGGAGCCAAGGTGGTGATACTAGAGCTGGGGAACAGCTGCAAATACAGATGAAGCTTTGCTCGCTAGCCCAGTGCTCACCTCCTATTGTGTAGCCTGGTTCTTAACAAGCCACAGACTGGTACCAGTCCATGGCCCAGGGATTGGGGACCCTTGGCTTAAGGGAATGCTGTGACTGGTTCAATATTCTATCCAGACCACTAAAACTTTCTCTCCATGCCAGTAATAAAGCTGTTTTGATTTATCGTTTCTGCATTTACTGGAGTAGCACTTTTAACTTCCCTCAATAACTTTTCCTTTGCGTCTACAACTTGGCTGTTTGGCACAAGAGACCTAACTTTTAGCCTATCTCAACTTTTGACACACTCTCCTCATTAAACTTGACTGCTTCTAGCTTTTGATTTATAGTGAGAGATGTGTGATTATTCCTTTTACTTGCACCCTCAGAGGCCATGGTAGGGTTATTAATTGGCCTAATGTCGATGCTGTTGTGTCTCAGGGAACAGGGAGGCCCAAAGACAAGGACAGGGATGGGGGACTGGCCGGTCAGTGGAGTGATTACAAGACATGAAACATTTATCAATTCCATTTGCTGTCTTATGTGGGAGTTACAATTACCATAGTAACATCAGAGACCACTGATCACGAATCATAATGGTATAACAACAATGAGAATTACCAGTATGTGACATTGATTGAAACATGAAGTAAGCAAATACTGTTGGAAAAATGATGCTGATAGACTTATTGATGCAGGATTGTCACAAGCTTTCAATTGGTAGAAAACACAGTATCCGAGAAGCATAATAAAACGAGCTATGCCTGTACCTTGGCGCCATCCCTCCCACTATCCCAAGAGGGCTCTGAACTTCTCCAAGGTTTTCCCAGTTTCCCACAGAAGCCTGGGTAGCTCTGGAAGACTCTGGGTTTCTGGCCACTGACCACCATGACCCACAGTCTTTCCGACCTCTCTTTTGGTGACTGTCCCCATCTGTCCAGTAAAAAACACCAGTCTTCTCTTCTTCTCTTGGCACACATCTAATCCCTCAGCAGATTCTGTCATTCTATCCAAACTATCCAGAATCTGACCGCATCTCACCACTTCTAATGCTGTCACCCTGGTCCGAGCTATTTCCTCTGGTCTCTCCGAGGGCATTAATTTGCTACCTAGTCTCCTTGATTCTCATCTTCACCTTCTTCTAGTCTACTCTCAACAGAGAAGCTACGGTGATGCTTCTTTTCAAAATATAAGTCAGATCATGCGTCTCCCCTGCTTAATTCCCTTCACTTGCGCCATCCTCACTCAGAAGTTAAGCCAAAGGTGCTTACAATGGCCAACAAGGTCCAGCTTTATAATCTCTGAACCCCCCATTAACAACTCTCTATCGCATCTATGTTCTCTTGTTCACTCCATGCCAGCCACACTGGTCTCTTGGCTGTGCCCTCGGCATTCCAGGTTTTCTGATGAATTAGGGCTTTCGCAGTCTATTCTCTCTGCTCTAAATGCTCAAATATAGCTCATGGCCAACTCCACCATCTCTTTCAAGTCTGCTCAAATCTTATCTTCCCACTCTACTTATGTAGTTGACCGCCCCCCTCAACAAACAAGTGCACAACCAATCCCCTTCACACTGCTTTTTCCCTTTTCCAGATCACTCAACGCCTTCCAAAACAGTATTAATTTACAAATTTTATATATTTTTTAAAATTTCCTGCCTTATCTATGTCTTAGGTTGGTGGTTCAATAACTGTCACATAACAAATGATCTCCAAAGGTAGTGACTAAACAGCAATCATTTACTTTGCACATACATTTCCAATTTGGACAGTCGCTGGGGGTAAGGCTCATATCTACTCTATGGCATAGCGGCTGAGATGGCTAAGCTGAGGGCTGTAGAAATCTGCTTCCAAGAGGTCTTACACAGTTGGCAATTTTGCGCTGGTTGCCAACTGGGAACTCAGGGGAGCCTGAGGGACAACAGCCTTGGTTCCTTTTCATGTGGCCTGTGCTGTAACATCTTTATGACCCAAACCCAGACATCGCAGTGTCCCCTCTGCTGTACTCTATTGGTTAAGGAAGTCACCGTCCAGTCCCACTCAGGTTCTAAAGGAGTGGACATAAGACTCCACCTCTTAGCAGGCAGTAGCTGGATCCTGGTAGAGCAAGGGGGCAGTAGATATATTTATGACCATTTTTCAAGAATGCAATGTACTACCATTGGGTTCACCAAAGGTTGAGACTAGTGTAACAGAATCACCTTAAACTGGCCCTATCCTGTTTCTAACAAGACCCGGAACCAAAGTTTATACCTTGTATATACAACTTATGAGTTTAACACTTGTGGATCCTTAACTGCTCTCTCACCATTGGAGCCAAAGGACTAGGATGTGACCAGAACCCAGAGCCGGAACCTTTTGAGAAGTGAAGGGTCTGCTGTCTGAGAAAATCCAGTGCTGAAACCTCTTAAATCTCACCCAGAACCCTAGGTTGAGGAGACAGATTTGAGCCTTGCCTCCGTTCTCCTTGCTGGTAGACGTTGAATGAAACCTTAATCAAATGCCAGTGTCATGGTGTTGGCTTCCAAGCATGTGGGCTGTGAGTCTTGCTCGTTAACACCAGGTGAGGAGGCAATCTCATAGGATGGAGAGATTCAACCAGCTCCCACCAGGGAACTCCGGAGCTGAATTTCTACTTGTACTTTGTTCCAATCTGAAGTGTAAATAAGAGTTGGATTTTGGAATGTTGTCTCCCTCGGGGGAAAGAGGAGGGAGGGGCTACCTGAGACACCTCCAGCACTCTGCTCGACAGGGAAAGCAGCTCTAGTGAATGCCTGAGGGGCTCGCCTCCAAGAGTCCCAGGTGTGGGCCCTTGGAACAAAAGGACATTGAAGCCATAAAGGGCTATGTCATCTTGGAAGATTCCAGCGGAGCACCAAGTGCCTTCACATCCTGCCAGGACAGAAGCTCCTTAGGTAAAGGGGTCTTTGTTTCACTCACTCATGTATCCACACTGCCTACATGAGTACCTGTTACATAGAGGGTGGTCACTAAATTTATCAATGGAATTATGAAAGGAAAATTTTATTTCCTTTATTGTTCCTTTTTTGTGCTTTGCTGCTATAAGTCTTCTACACTCAAGATAATAAATTTTGCCCGTAGTTTTTTTTCTAATATGGTTCGTGGTTGTGTGTCTTGCATTAGCTTTTTAATTCCATAGAAGTCTTTTTTCTCCTTGCTAACTGGTTTGTTGATGTATAGTTTGCGTGTAGTAAAGAGTATAAATACTAAATTTATGGATTGAAAAATTTTACTTATGCAGACACCCATATAACCAGCACCCAGATTAAGATAGACTATTTCCATCATTCCAGAAAGTTCTCTCTTGCCCCCTTCCAATCAATAATAATTTTCCCAGTAGAAGTAACCACTATTCTGACTTCTGTCACCATAGAATAATGAATTAAAAGTCTCAAATTGAAGAACAAAATAAAGAAACTAATTTAAAATTTCAAGAGACGTGAAACAATTAGGTTGTGTTCCTTTACATGAAGGCTAATGAACACTGAAACTCATTAAGAGGTTTTGACCATGAAACATAGATCAAAACAACAGTGGTGAAGAGAAGTAAAACAGACCCGATAAAAGCAGAAGACACATGTCAGTGATTGTTCTGCCTCCCCCAGTGAGGTCCCCCTGGAATGGATGCTTGTGCATGGTGGCAGAATGGGGTCAAGGTTCATTACTGTTCACATGGGTCTCTGCCCAATGACCCCAACACCCTTGACTGAAAGGGCCATCAGGTCCCCGAGATCTCTTTAGTGCCCACTCTGTCATTCCTGAAGTGTCACCTATGTGTGTGGGGTCTGTGTCACAGCTCTGCTCTCTCCCCGATTGGGCCCCTGGGTCCAGGCTACTCCTAGGCCACACTAGCGGTTGCAGAAAATAAAAACCAAATTTCTAAAACAAATGGCACAACTAAAATAAGGAAGTAACAATAAATGGAATTTAAGACCAAAGGAAATAAAAAAGGAGGAAGCTGGAAACTTAGGAAGGTGTCTGGTAAAGGCACCAGGGGATAAGGGGCCTGGAGTTCAAAGACCTTTTAGATCAGGTTTCACAGCCCTGATTTTCAGGTCAGCCCTGTGGGCCAACACATGCTTCTTTGGGTCAGGGACTTGGTCTAGAGAGTGTGTGTCGGGTGAAAGCATTCATGGAGGTGAGGAATTTCACGTGGCTTCTCCTCCTTTCGGCCCCAGGATTTCCTGGCCCAGGCCTCCCTCTGCCTCTGCCTGTTTCTCCACAGGCCCAAGCCCCCAGCACCCGGGGCATCTGGAAGCTTCAGCCATGGAGAGAAGGGAGGTGCTGGCACAAGACATCCCTCCTAATGAGGGGAAGGCCATTGCTTTTAAATGTCAGTAATGACAAAGGTCATGGTACACATGGTATCTATCAGGGATGTCCATCGATTTTACTGCCAATTATTGAGGCTGGTTGTTGAGGAAGAAATAAGGCGTCAAGATATGGATGGGCTGAGAAGGAGCTGTACTCAGAGCTGCTTCTGTTTGCAGCGAAATAACACGGATGTAGGTCATTACACGTGAGCCAGGTTTAGTTTGTTGTACTTGAAAATGGCAATGGAGTCTATTTTCACACACTGAGCTTGCAAAACATAAAACATATTCTGTCTTTATATTGAACACCATTGCTTAAAACAAAAAAACTTTAGTCACGATTCCTCCGTATAAGACTTTTATTAATGCCAGAAATAAACTGGTAACAACACAAATTTAAAGATCAGTGTGAATGTGGGTACAGAGATGGTATAAACAGGGACTGAGGTGGCCTTGAGAGGACAAAGCCAGAACTGAGGGAGCCTTCAGTCTCGACTGGGACCCAAAAGTCACGATTCAATCGATCCTTGCTCCACTATGTAGTGGCTTGGACGCTGACTCCCTTAGGCTCACTTCTTGCCCATGTGACCAGACTGTGTGCTGGGGCACAGGGCATCTCCCTCCCCAAGGAAAGCTTAATTCCATAAATTCCCATGGGATCGTGGCCTTAGGGACTTGCAAGGCTTGAGACCCCCTCAGTCCTCCCTTCTGTACCGCTCAACTCCTGATCCGGAGGAATTTCCTAATAAAACGAGATGGAAGAAAAAACAAAAAGGAACTACAAAAATAAAAAACGATATGGAATCAATTGCTGCACCATCCTGTATGTTGATTCCTAAATCTTCCAGGAAGGGATGCCCTGCCCAATACACAGAAATGTCATGCATACTTGACTCGGGATGGAGTCTGGGATGATTTCTGTTGAAAAATCAATCTCAGAACCTGGTCACATCCATCGGGAAACAAGATTTAGCCTGCACCATTTTGACTTACGGTGCCATCTCAGCAGCCTACACTGCTGTGAACTCAAAAACTACTTGTACTCTGTATCCCTGAATCATTATTTTTAAGTAGCCATCCATTAGTAGTTTTATCAAAGCAAGACATAACTGCATACACCCTGAAGACAAGGGCGAAGTCACCTCTTAAAAAACAAAACAAAACCCAAAACCCAAAACCCAAAAAACAAAAACCAAAAAAAAAAAATTAAAAAAAATAACTAACTAATCACTTCTAAACAAGTCACACCACTGAGGTGTAGATTGCTTCGTGCAGCAAATATGTCCCTGTAAATATTCTATAGAAACAAAAAAAAATTTTTTTGGTCAATTGGATATTTCACTATTCACATAAATTCACCTTATTTTCTTTCCCATTCTATCTTCAATCTAGTGTGGTTCTTGACACTTGGGCATGCAATTTTTCTGCATTTGCCTTTGTCAGGTACTCAGTGGTATAAACGCAGGTGGCCCCACATACGAGGAAGCGACCATCTATGGGAACTGGCAGTCAGCAGCCCTGAATACTTGCCTGAGGCTCTGTGACTCTTTGCAAGTCACATAGAAAAGATGGCAGCTCTTTATGAGCTCCAGCCTGTGTGTGTGGTGACATGGAGCTGGCCTTGAGGTGCAGGGAGCCCTCAGGTTGCTCTGTCTAGGCTAAGAACTCCACTCAGTTAAAGAATTCAGTGATTCCCTGCCCCACCCCGCTCTCCAGGAAGAAAATGGTGTCACTACATCCTGCTGCTTCAAACATCAAACTTACTTTTTTTTATGATCTGAAAAACCAAGACTTTGGCATTGGCTCACCTTTAGGGCAGTCTGAAGCCCTGAATCTGTGCAGCAAAGCCTACAATTGCCCTAAGTAACCCTATCATCAACCTTGCCTACCTATTTAATCCAACCTCATACAGAAGACACAGTGTCAGTTGAAATGACAGACCAGTATCTGCTTAATATTCAGTTGTTCAGATCTGTCTTCTGGCCACAGGTGTTCAGAAGGATCAAAAAGGGGCTTAACTCAAGCCCCATGCCTGAGTGAGATTTTCATCTGAGTCCCCTGAACCCCAGTGCCCAATAAAGGAAGGGGAGATGCGACACCCTCGTTGCAAAGTGGGAATGTTTCTGCTCTCAGGACCTGGTCAGCATTAAAGCAGAAGAAGAAAAATCCGCCAGGAAACCTGAGAATGCAACTCATTGGTTTTCATTTTTTCCTACTCATAACTCTTTATCACTAACAAGCTTGGGTCTGGCACAGGAGAAGCCAGGGACAATTTGTGCCTTCCCAAGGTGGCAAAAATTCTGCAAACATTACGTAGCTTAAGGGGAAATAACATAGCAAGGGGACCACTCGGTCCAACAATGGATTTCACACTAATAATCAGGAGGTATATCTAAAGGTAATTACTGATTTCACTAGAGTTCCCTATTTGAACACAACTCAAAGAAACCCTGGCTTGACACACATACCTTTCAAGTATAAAAGCACCTGTTCAAAATCCTATGAAAGGAAGAGGAGATGATGACTCATCTCGTGTCTGTACGTGTTTCCCACACGTCTCTGAGATCGACCAAACTGAGGTCATTGAAATCCTCAGAGGCAGCGTGAGACGGTGGAATGAGCCTGCAGTGGGCAGTCTGGCCAACTCTATTCTCAGCCTGACTCTGTCTTGGCTCCATGAACGACCTTGGGCAAAGTGCACCCATCTCCTGTGGTTCTCAATTTTCTTTTCTTCAATGTGGGAGCAATAATCTCTGCCAAGTCGAGCTTAGAGGTCATTCAGGGAAGAGAAGAGATGATACATGTCAACCAGCACATGCTGGGAAAAGGCCGACAGCGATAGAATACCCAGCCACAGGTAGCTGCTTAACCTTGATGTCTTTAGAGCCACTGATGTCATCTGAAATGTTCATCATGTAGCCCGGGACTCGTTGCCCCTGTCACTTAAATTGTCTTTCTTTGGGGGGTAGAAATGATTTGTCTGCTAAAGTCTTTGGAGTAAGGAGTGCAGATTCTCCCATCACCGCTGGGCTTGCGGATGGGACAAACAAGATGGCCTCCAGGTGCTTCTCTGACGGGAAAATTTACAATGTCAGTAGAAGCACAGGAGAGAGGTCAGTTTCAGGGATTTGAGTCAACCAGTGTCTTCCTATCCCATTAGCAATACTGGCTCCAATCTGCACTCCAAATTCTCCATTGGAGAAAGTTTTAATCAAAGTCTCAGAAAAACATTCACAAGTCTTGATTTTCTTGTTCCTGCCCTGCATGAATGAATGGAGTTGTCTGCATCCCAGTTGGAGGCTGTGAAGCCAACTCGAAGTATCCCTGAGGTTCTGGGTGCAGACAAGTGTGTCCAGAGGAGGAAACTGCTGCGACAGGTAGTGGTGTGGGGGGGTGGAGGCTGGAGTCCCTCAGAGCCCTCTCTAGGAGGGCACGGCTTCCTTCTTCTCCTCATTCAACGTGTATAAATCGGTCCTCTCCCCCAAAGTTTCTTGCCGAGCCTAGGGAAATTACACATTCTCTGTGGGTCTCCCTGTGCATTAACATCCTTGGGATTCTAGTGAAAGAAAAACCTCCAAACAAGCCCCAGGTTGCCCTGTGTCACACGCGGCCCAAGCCCACCCTGCTCACACTCTAGATTGCCTCTCGTCTGACCACTCCTGCTTGGTGTTCTGGAGAGCCTGAGTCTTCTGCTCATCCACCTGCACGTAGTCAACTTTGTCATCGTCTGAGAAAGATTTCTTCTGAAATGGGAAAACAAAAAAGATTTCATTACATTAACTTCAAAATTGTGGAAACCATCAGTCCTTCTAGGTAGGTGACAGGGAGGTCAGGTATTTGCTTCCCTTTCTTCCTGAGTCATTCCCTACAGAAGCGTTAGCACACACTGTGTGCATGTGTACAAATGTCTCTTTGCCTCTGCCCCCTTCGACTTTGCTCAAGCCACTTGACTTGCTTTGACCGATATAAGTGGAAGTGACACGTGCTGATCCCATAGAGAAAAGAGGCACACTCTGTGCTTGTGCCACCTCTTTCTCCCTCTTCCCTTCCCAGGAGACCAGCACGCCTCAGATGGAGTAGCTTCTCCTGCCTGGACCCCGGATTGAAGAGGACCTAGAACACTCAGGCCCTGGCCTATAGTGGATGGTCCCACTGGCAACCAGTCAAAAAGCCTCTCCTTTTCTGGAGAATCAGTTCAGGTTTTTGGAATGAAATGAAAGGTAAAGGAGAAATGGGAGTTCATTCAGCAAAAGGAAGAAGGCTTCCAGATTTTTCTGTGTGCGTGTGCATATACACAAATTATACCATACATCCTGTTCAGCAGGTTGCTTTTCTCATCAAACAATGCACTATTGGGCACAGTTTAGATTAAGGCCATCCGTCGCTCAAAACTATTTAGCTGTTCTCCACTGCTGACTATTCATTCATTCCACGGCTTACACTGTGCAGTGAACGACACTAGTGAGTGGCTAGTGTCGCTTAACATGTATTAAGTCATTTAATCCCCACAACAGGCATCGAGGTAGGTGCTATTCCTTCTGATCCTCACTTTGCAGACAAAACTGCTACCCAGAGGAGTCCAAACTGCCCAACCTGGCCCTTGGGGCCTGTTACTGAGGAGTTCCGATTCCATCTGAGAGCACTGATCACCACGCCCCAGAGTCTAGCCAAACTAGGCTATGATGTCTTCCCCCAGCAGGCCCTTCCTACGCCTGAAGCGCCCTTTACCTCGCCATCATCTCTGCCAGATAATTTTCTTGATGACCTTGAGGGTCTAAGTTTTGAAGGGCACAAATACTACTTATACATATACAGGCAGACCTCGGAGATACCGCAGGGCTGGCTCCAGACCACTGCGGAAAAGCGAGTATTATCATCAAGAGACTCATAATCTTTTTGCTGGTGGAAGGTTTTGCCTTCAATTGGCAAAACAAAACAAAACAAAACAAAACAAAACAAAAACGCAACATGCGTGGAGCACAATGAAGCAAAGTGTGATAAAATGAAGTCTGCCTGTATAGCCAAAGAACATACCCCAGAGGGAATACAGCAGGATTTCTGGGTGGCAGAATCATGGCTGATTTTAATATTCTTCACTGCACGTGTCTGTATGTTTAAGACTTTTCAAAGAGAACAAGCATGGTTGAATCATCAGAAAAAATCTAAACAGAAATGAAATCTTCCGGGAATTCTGAGACACGAAGTCCTTCCTACCTGCGATGCAGGAATGGGTGGCACCGTATTGAAGTCCAGGGATAAATAATCCAGGGTGCTTTTCTTGTTCCATGTCACAGCACCACCAGAGCTGGCTGTTTGCTGTCCATCCTAGAAACCGACATCACAGGACTCGGGTTAAGGATGTCTGGCTAGGATGCCCAAGGGAAGCAGGCTGAGTCTTCACTTGAGCAGCTGCTGTTATCCCCTAATAGACTGCTTTCCTGAGACCTGTGCAGATCAGCTGCACGTCTGAGTGAGAGGAGGCATTTGAGATACACAATAGCCAGTGCAGCCTTCACCCGAAGCTATAACTTTCTTCACTATGGAAACAGTTGGCTAAAGTCTCCCACAAGAACTTGTTTCATGAATTTGACAGGCCCATGAGACCTTAGAGATTAAATCCTGAAAAGATCAACCACATTTACTAAAGTCTAAAGTTCTAGTAAAGTTACCCCCAATGCATTGAAAGATACTTTATATAATGCAAACAGTGACAACGTGTACGACACTCACCTATAGATTTATCACTAGTACCCATATCAAGTGTCTGTTCCGTTTTTATCACCTTTACTCCTTTCCTTTTGAAATACGGTTTTATGAGGGTGTAAGCATCCTTAAATCACATATTATTTAGTTCTGCCCGTTTTCAACTTCTATCAATAGAACCATATGGTAATTTTTGGTGACTTAATTTTTGCTCCCTCTATATTTCACAATCACTGACATCGATGCACTCACTAGCTCTATTTCATTCATTTTCATTAAGATAGATGGTTCCCCTGCATAATTTATTAAACTGTCGCACCACGAATGGGCATTTGCATTCCTTCTCATTTGGGGCTCTTAGAAGCAAAGCTGCCATGAGCATCCCTGCACCTGTGGAAGGATTTCTATGGCATGGAGCTGGGAGCAGAGTTGCTGGGTTACAGGATGTATGCATCTTAAACTTTTCTATCACCAAACTATTTTCTAAAGGAGCCGTGGTTGTACCAACCAGGAGTGTATACCAGCTCGTATTGCTCCCCATCCTGGCCAACACTTGGCACTGACTTTTTAATGTTTTTCTGACCTGATACAGGGACAATGGTACCTTACTGTGTTTCAATTTTCCATGTTTTGCTGATTTTTACATCGAAGTATTTGTATTTTTATCAATACTTCCTCATACATCCTGAGAATAATCATTTGTCGCTTATATGCATTGCAAATAGCCCATCACAGTCTACACTTGTTCTTTTAATGTAATATTTCAACATTTTCCTGAGCGGCCTGCTCTTGTATTTTGCTTAAGGAATCCTTCCTATGCTGAGGTCATAATTTATTTCCCCATATTTTCTCCTAATATTATAAAATTTTGCCCATCATGTTTTAGTAATAGTCTACCCTAAATTGATTTTAACATATGGCAATAAAATAGGGATACAATTCATTTTTTTAACCCCATACAGTATAACAGATGTTGAGTTCTATCAAATATCTTCTCTGCATCTAATGAGAACACATTATTTTTTCTCCTTAGTACGTTAATGTGCTTGACTGACTTAATAGATTCTTTTAATTTATGGTTATAATAGCTCATCTCTCAGAGAATATTGGTTATAATAATAGATTTTTAAAGAAACGTTTCTCCTGGCATTGTTTTTGTTACCTCCAATCTGTTTGTTTTGGTCTCTATCCTTCATGCTAAAGCTTTCCTGAAACGTCTAATGACGTCATTGGCCGTCTGTTCATATTTAATACTGAAAGACCAAAAAGCTGATCCAAAGCTTTGAGTACATGGGTTGTGCTTGTCAGCGGTGGAGCTCACTGCAAGGTCAACTTACTGGACGATATTCTTAGCGAACCCCCAGTGTCACAACCCAGGTCTTGCCTCTTGGGCTGCTTAGATAGCCCAGAGAACAGCCTTCCGATCTCCAGACTCGGTTGTTAATGTCTGGTTGTCAACATGCTGGAAAAGAGGGGCTAAAGAAAGGGTTTGGGAATGGTCCTCAAATCATTTTAGATATTTATTTAATCACCTTGTTTTTAGTATAGGATTTTTGGTCAAATGTGTCTTGCGTCCCACCACCCCAGCCCCAGTATAGAGACCCTTTGTTTAACTCTCTCCAGAGACTACACGTCGGAGTAGGAGAGGGGAAGTCACAGCAGTGCACCTCCATGGAGTGGGGGAGGGGATCTTGGATTGAACTGCTGCTTATGCAGACTTTTGACCACTACCCTTTCTTGTCCTTTCCCTTCTGCCCTACTTCCAGAACTAGGTGACATGGGCAATTCCTGAACCCTCCAGCTATTCTGAGTTGCTTATTATCCTTCCCACAGTGTGTTTAGGATTTAGCTTCGTTGGGTCTGATAAGTCATTTACCATCCATGTGCTTTCCAGTTTCCAATATTACTACTACTGTCTTGTTAAATTCTCCATATCCTTGTGGGTTTATGCCTTTAACAAATCCCTTTACTGTGACTTTGGAGTCCATTTTGGATGAACGGGAAGTAAAAGCCTGTGGTCTGTCTGCCATCTTTACCAAGATTCTCAAGTGTTAAATCCACTTCGCATGCCTGGGAGGAATCCAACCTCTTTGTACATATTCTCAACTTTATGTAGTGTTGGACTGATTTTGTTAAAACCTTCTTTACCATTTCTTCTTAAACAATTCTTCCATTTAAAGTGTACAGTTCAGTAGTATTTAGTATAGTCACGTATTTGTGCAAGCACCACCTCAATCAATTTTAGAATGTTTTCATCACCCCAAAAGAAATCTTACACTCTTTAGCCATTATCCCCCAGCTCATCCCTCCAAGGTCTAGGAACCACCACTAATCTAACTTCTGTCTCTATAGATTTGTTAGTCTAGACATTTCCTACAAGGGGAATCATACGATATGTGCTTGCAGTATTATGATGTCATAAGAAATATATATTTGGTCATTCAGATGACCAAAATATATTTCTCATATATATTTGGTCTTCGTCTACAGTTCCTGGCTCAGAGACCCCAAAATCCTTGAAATTTCCTAAGTGTGGAGTGTGACTAAGGTGTCTCTTGTTATGTCAATGAGTTGACTTTTGGACCTCTGGTAAGGATCGGGGTGGCTGTCAGGAGAACCTTGTATGTGATTAGAGGGTTGGAACTTTCGGTCCTATCCCTGTCTTATCCATAGAAAACTCTAAAGATTTCACACAAAAAGTCAATAAACAAAAAATAAGCCAACTCAGCAAGGTTTCAGGACACAAAATCAACACCCCAAATTCCGCTGCATTTCTATATGCTAACAATAAATAACCTGAAAGGAAAATTGAGGAAACAATTTCATTTACAACAGCATCCAAAAGAATGAAATATTTAAGAATATATTTAACCAAGGAGACAAAGATTTCGTATATGGAAAACTATGGAATATGGTTAAAAGAAAGTAAAGCACACATAAAGAAATTAAAAAGACATCCTATGCTCATAGATTGGAAGATTTAATTATTGGTAAGATTACAACTTTAAACAAAGCAATCTGCAGATTCAAAGCATTCTCTATGAAAAATTCCAATGACATTTTTTTTGCAGAAATAGGAAAGCCCATCCCTAAAGTTCACATGGAATCTTACAGAACCCTAAATAGCTAAACCCATCTTGAAAAGGAAGAACAAAGTTGGAAGACTCACACTTCCTGATTTCGGCACTTGCTATAAAGCTATAGAAATCAAAGCAGTATCATCCTGGAATGAGGACAGACATCTAGACCAATGGAATAGAATAAAGAGCCCAGAAATAACCTTCACATTTATGGTCAGTTGATTTTCAATGAAGGTGCCAAGACCATTCAATGGGGAAAGGGCAGTCTTTCCAACAAACAATGTTGGGAAAACTGGAGATCTATATGCAAGAGGATGACGTTAGGCCCTAACTTTAGACCATATACAAAAATGTACTCAAAAAGGATCAAAGACCTCAACATAGGAGCTGTAACTAAAACTCTCAAAGAAAAACCAGGGAAACCTCATGACTTTGGATTTGGCAATGATTGATTGGATATAACACAAAAATCACAGACAATAAAAGAAAGAATTGATTTCATCAAAATTAACAACTTGTGTGTGTATAAGGGCAATATCGAGTCAGTGAAAAGACAGCCCACAGAATGAAGGAAAATATTTGCAAATCGTTATCTGATAAGGGGTTTATATCTATAATTTATTTTAAAAAATATTTGGAAGATTTTTATTTCCTTTATAGTTTTCTACATTTCATTGTTTTTGCAGGGTTTTTATATCTAAAATATCTTTAAAAATAGTACTTTATACACACATTAAAATGTGCTTTTTGAAAGAAAATTTAAAAAATACTTCTACAACTCAATAATAAAAAAACAAACAGCCCAATTCAAAAATGGGCAAAAGTGTTGATTAGCCATTTCTCCAAAGACATAAAAATGATAAATAAGCACATAAAAAGGTGCTCAACTTCACTAGCTGTTAGGGAAATACAAATGAAAACCACAGTGAGATACCATTCCACACCCATTAGGATGGCTATTATACAAAACAAGTAAATAAACAAACAACAAAAATGGAGAGTGCTGATGAAGATGTAGTGAAATTCAGAACCAATCTGAATTGCTATCAGGAACATTAAAGGGTTTCCCCACTGTGGAAAAAGAGTTTAGTGGTTCCTCCAAACTAAAACATAAATTACCATGTGAGCCAGCAATTCCCCCTCTAGGTACATACCTGAAAAACTTGAAAGCCAAGATTCAAACAAATACTTGTACACTGATGCTCACAGCAGCATTGTTCATAACAACCAAAAGGTAGAAACAACCCGGTAGAAACAACCCAAATGTCCACCAGCAGATGAATAGATAAACAAAATGTAGTTCCTGTATACAATGGAGTATTAGCTTTAAAAAGGAATGAAAATGCCAATAGAGATGAATCTTGAAAACCTTGTGCTAAATGAAAGAAGGCAGACACAAGAGGGCAAATAGTTCATGACTCCGCCTATGACCTACAAGGCAAACTGACAAAGACAAAAAGTAGGACAGAGGTTACTAGAGGCTCGGGGGAGAGGGACAAGGAAGTTATTGTTCAATGGGTACAGAGTTTTCATCTGAGATGATGAAAAAGTTCTGGAAATGGATGGTGGTGATGGTTGCACAGCAAAACCATCTAAAAACGATTAAGATGGTAAATTCTATTCTATACATCTCACTACAGTAAAAAAAATTAAAAAACAAAAACAATCTGTAAAAGAATGTTTATAACAATTCATCATTATTATGAATACATAATCATGAATATATAATTGCCAAAAAACTTCAAATAATCCAAATGTCCTTCAGTGGCTGAGTGGATAAATAAACCCGCATGTCCGCGCACTTGAATACTAACCAGCAATAGAACATAAAAAACTACTGACATGTGTAACAATTTGAATGAATCTCAAAGATATCACGCTGAGTGAAAGAAGCCAATCCCAGAAGATGGAATACTACATGAGTCCACTTATGTGGATTTTTGAAAAGAAAAAGTACAGTGATGAAGAACACATCCGTCGTTGCCAGGGAATGGAATTGTGGGGAGGATGTGACTGAAAAGGTGATGCGAGGGAGTATCTTGGAGTAGCTAGCGCAGCCGTTCTGTGTCCTGGTCGTGGTTCCACGAATCTATGCATATGTTAAAATTCACCGATAAAATAAATATGTCATGGGATGTAATGTATTGCATGGTAACTATTAACAATACTGTATTATATATTTGAAAGTTGCTAAGAGTGGATCTAAGAATCTCTCATCACAAGAAAAAAATGTTAACTGTGTGGTGATGTGTGTTAAATGTATTGTGGCAATAAAAATAAACTCTGAACGGCACACCAGGAAAAGGTCAATTTCGCTGGAAGATAATCTAAAAACTAAAGTTATTGTAATACCATCTAAAAATTTAATGTGAGATTAAAGAGTTCAGAATTCTACATAAAAACCTGAAAAAACTATTAAAATTAAAGAGTTTGAGAAACCCATAGAAAAGAGATAACATAAATTAAAATTATGCTCATTCTTCTAAATTTTTAAGAATTTCACAACCGAAGTTTAAAGTAACTAAAGAAGGACACAGTAATAAAACAAAACTCGTATTTTAGCCCCTGGCTGAAATTTTTCATTTAGATCAGAACCTGTCCTCAAAGAAAAAATATAACATATAGGATTATGTGCAAAACCCAAATCGAATTATTTTAGTTCTTCCTACCACATAGGATTGCTGTGCGGAACGAGTGAAATAAAGTAAATCAAAGTTATTTGGAAATATCGTATTAGTGAAGTTAAAAAAAAGCACACAATTGAATGAGATGGGACAGCCTTTAAAACACACTTTTATGGGGGAAAGGGAAAATAAGAAAATAAAATGCTAAAAAGTATGTATATATAATATGAAAAAAAGAAATAAACTGGCATTAAAAAGTAAAACCACTTATATGGTGGTTCCCTCACAGGAGTCACTTCCTTTGGCTAGTTATTCTGGTCTCTTAATCTACTGTGTTGTATTACCTAGCAATGAGCAGAGACAGTCGTTAGGCAACGCTTATAAATTTAGGCAAGAAATTGACCTTTAACCATGTTGTTAATGAACCACTGCTCTTTCTCACAGCCTCCAAGATCAGGAATGGACTGCTAGTGCCTGGAATGACCATGCACTTGCTTCTATTCGGTTCTACATTCGCTTCCCATTTCTGTTCTCTGGAGACAGAGCACAGCTGGTCAGCATCCTTTGTAAGAGTGTTTTCTTCTACCAGTTTCCCAAGGGCCATTACTAAGTGTGAAAAACATTGAGAATATCACAGCAGATTTGTACATGAGTCACTTTCCAACTGCATATGCTTAAGTGCACTTATAGCACAATTTTTATCAACTAGAAAGGCAAAACGAAGCATTTAATTACTGCTGCGGTGGAGATTACCGGTTTTAGATTTTAAACGCCTTATTATCCTCATGTATAGAAGGGCAGAATTATCTTCTCAAAAGTATAGTCACATTGCCTTGAACATTGTCCTTCTAAGATCTCTTTGCAAAATTTCATAGTTGAAAAGACAAATGAAATTCTCTCTGGAGAATTCTCTGTAAAGTACCAATATTTTTTAAATTGCAGAATGGGCACAAATCTGGCTAAAAGTGCCTGATGATTGCCAGAGGTGCTGAACGCCCCCCTCTTCAAAAACTCATATTCTCAATAGAATTCAAGATCACAAGGATAGAAGGGACATCAGAGGACAGAAAGAGATTAGGACTCTTGAGCTGTAAATGGTTAATCAAAGGACACAGAAGTCAGGTCTCTATCTACTCAGGTCTACAAAAGACCTTATGACAGGACTCTCCGGGAGACCAAGACACATCCACAGCCTAGGACACGGTAGCAACCTCCATCTCAGTGGGGCACTAAGTGTGTCTCATCCTTTGGAAAGGTTCAGAGACAGTCAGGGTAGGGCCACCAAGTAGTCTGGTAAAAGGAGCCATCCCATGTGTGTTTTCACAGCTTCAATTCTAGATACCCAGGGAACTACAAACCTATTGGGGTCAAACAGGATATCATGGCCCTGGTGAGGACTGCTGACATTTCCATTTTCCCAGGACACATGCCTCAGCCTTGGGTACTCGTGAAATTCGGTGGTCTCCAAATGGTACAAGAGCTGCATATTGTAGGGAAAAAAATGCAGCTTCAAATGTATTTGTTTGCAGTCTGGAAAACACTATGACCTGGTGTTATGGCCAAGTGATTGTGTTAAGATTGCATGGGGCTTTCTGAAGCCTAATAAACTCATCAGAATATTGACTGGGCTGAAGAATAAGAGTATGAAAAATATAGGATTACCATTCGGATGTAGACTTCGTCCTCTTTTCTGGAAGGCAAATTGACATAATATCTTGAAGAGTTACTACTACTTCTTTCTGGAGGGAGAAAGCTGGTCCGATTGCTAAGAACAAAAATATAGGTGAGGTCAAAGCAATGTCTTACAGCTGCTCTGAAAGGCAGCCAGGAACTGACATGGCCCCCGTGAGGCCTCCACCCTCCCCTTCCAGATACAACTTCCTTCCGGGCAAAGCAATTCCTAAAGCAGTAGAGACTGCCCAGCAGCTTCTGTCCCAGTCTCTGGGCAAATGACTCCTACTTCTCAAAAGCTGCTTTTTTCCAGGCCCTCCATGTGACACAACTCATGAGCTTTCTAGAAAGAGACCAAGGCATCATATCATTTAGGAAAAAAAAAACCAAAACACTCCTTTGGGGCTCTCTTATCTCCATTCAAAGTCACCAGGAAAAGTAAGGAAGTGTGGCCATTTTTTCCTGATGGGATGAGGACAAGATTGCGAATCAACGTTCATCCCTCTCCCGAGTCAGAAACACAGACTGAGTCTCTACAGTCTCGGCTGAACATAGAACTCATTGCAGAAATCTGCTTTACAACAAAGCGATTGTGTCCTGTGGCATTTAGAGGGACCCAAGAAACTCCGGGACAAGGCTCAGGACTCTGAAAATGCAGCTTCTAAAAGGTGAGACGAGAGAGTGCAGATGCATTTTGAGGTTTGTCCACCAAGCCCATGAACCATCTCTCTGTCTCTGAGAATTCCCTCCTACTCCGTTCACAAAGTTGAGCTTTCTGGAAGCCATGTCAGTATGACTGGCCTTCCCCTGAGCCATGGTCGATTCCACTCATGCTGGGGTAATACAATGTCCTCTCACAGGAACCATGAATCGGGATTGAAAAGAGCCCGTCTGTGTGGGTGCTGGAACTGTGACATGTCAAGAAGCTCAGGAACTAAGGTACTAGAGATCTTTGGCCATGAGGATGGTGTAACAAAGGAAACACTTCTCCAGAGAAAGAGGAATGAACAAATGTGAGAAGGATTCCTGGGGTTCTCAGCGGCACTCTCCTTCCTGATCCCAGTATCCTGGGAGATTCAATTCTAGTCTATCTTTTGTGGTCGACGAAACACTTCTGGCTCGTGGGAATAAACCCCAAGTGGGCTTCAACTACATTCAATCAAAGAGGCCTAACTAAGACCTATGGGAGTGTCTATGCTAAATGAGGCCCCTTGGAGCAATCAGAGACTTACCAAGGCGCGGTGTGGGTCCTGGTTAGAGTCGCATGTTTTCGAATGGTAGAGAAGCTGTTCTGCTCCATGGGAGGTAGTCGTGCTATAAAGTAACACACAATATCCAGTAGAGTGAGTTCCCAGGAGTTCAAGGCCAGAATTCTAAAGACTAAAAGATGGCGACGACCTTCCACTTACCTAGCACATCCAATTCTAATTCACTAACAAGCAGCACTGATGATGGGCATGAATGTCCCTTCCCTGACTCACCGGGAGTAGAGAGGACGACTACTGAGCAAACATTACCGGCTGGAGGTTAACAATGAGGCAATACATTTAGTTGATATACAGTGATTAAGAACTCATTGTATGTCAGGCACGGTTCTAGGTGTTAGAGGCACAGTGTGGATAAAACAGATGAAAGCCTCTGACTCTAGTGAACGCCAGTGCCTCCATCATGCTCGATATGTCCGTCCAAAATGGAAATTTTACCTTTCTTAGCACAGGCAGAAAGGATCACCCAGGTTCTAGTCTTCACCTCCAGTCCACGGTCCGCCTCATCGTCCTTCCACCTAGAATATTCTTCCCCCTCCGCCCGGTTAGTCATCTTGAGACCCCGGCTGTTTAGGAAGGCCTTCTTTGACCTCCAGACAAGAGCAGACCCCACAGCACAGGCTCTCGGGAGTTCCTGCACTTGTCCTGCACAGCACTCCCCGTTTGTGACACATTTATCTGTGATTGTCTGATCCAGGTGTAGACTTACTGGATTCTGGGGGGACGGGCACTTTTCTGGTTTGTTCACTGCAGTAGCCTTGGCACTTAGAGAAGCACCTGGCATCTGACCCTCATTCCGCCTCAGCGGCCCCCCTTGCTGAGTTGGTCACACATGTAATTGCTCGATCACTGCCGTGGCCAGCTTGCTTTTGCATCTTTCCTCCACTAGATTATGTGAGTAGACAGTTTAACCACTCCTCCCACCCCGAATATCACCAAAGCTTAGTACAGTATCTTTCCTGCTGCTCAGGTTCCTGGGATCCTCAGACCTGGGCAAGGTGGTGAGCTAGAAAGGACACGAGAGTCATATACAGTCTCTGGGGAGAAGGTCTCTTCTGGTGGCATGACACCCTGGCATGGGGTTCACTGACCAGCCACCTCCCAGCTTCACCATCAGCTCTCTCCCGGTCGGGCCCCATGGTCCATCCCCACATCCAGCCTGTCAGAAAAGCAGCCCCTCCTGGCCCAGGCATCCACCTTCACGCCCACCAACTGACTCTCCAACCCCACGTCCATTGGTTATCTTCATGCCTTTGGTCACCAGGTTCTAGAGAGCTGCACTGTCCAGGAGGGTCGCCACGACCACATGTGGCGATTGAAATGAAAATGTATTAAAATGAAAGGAAATTTAAGATTCCGTTCCTCAGTTACACTAGCCACATTTCAAGTGTTCGACGGCCACATTTCCAGAAAGTTCTGCTGGACAGCAGTGCTAGAGAGAATGAACTGAACCAAACAATAGTACATACCTCCAACTTACAGATCCTTGTTAAATTGTTTCTGACCAGAATGAATGGTTATTTCCTCTGAACCCCATAAGACAGGGTCTGTTCTCCTATTTAGTACCGACTTCATAATTCTTCTTCTTCCAGATGGTTTTTGTAGGTCTCCATCCCCCTCACACTGAAGGACCCTCCTTGCTTCCTCATCGTTCATCCCACCCAGCGCCTCACACAGCATTGTGCGCACGGCAGACGCTGTCACTGTGACTTGACTCAAACTGAAGGGGTGAGACTAGGACAGACCAGGCGTGAATGAGGGACTTAGCTGCCAGCTGTGGGCACTGCCAGGGGAAGAAGTAGTTTTCCCAAAGGGCAAAGAGGGGTGGGAATGTACCAGATGGGAATGTGGGAATGTCAGAGGTCACAGTCATTGTATCAGGCATTTCTTTGGAATCACACGGCCTTACTGAGCAGGTGATAGTGGGCAAGGATGAAGTTAAGAAGTTTCTTTGACCTGCTTTTCTTCTTTCCCTCTTCTCCCGTCTCTCTGCCTGTCCATGCTGCTTAGCAGACCAGAGAAGCTGCCTGAGATAAGTCCAGAAGCTTCAAGCAGCTCTGTGCAAACAGGAGCCAGACTGCTCACTGCCAAAGTCCTCACCCGCCCCACACACCTCTGCTGATAGGCACACACAGAGCGTCGGCGAGTGATAAGTTGCACGTGACCAAGTCTGACATTTAGAAATTAGTGTCAAAGGGCATTTTGGCTGTTTTACAGGAGGAGGGCACTGTGTTGACATTCGAGTGCTGTTTCCATGAAGGATGTCAGGGAGGTTCTGGTCCTAGCCATCGTCGCTTATTTCTGGGTCTTTGTTAGGGATGCAGCCAAAATGAGCCCTCTGGAACAAACTTGGCCTTGTAGGCTGTATGTCCAGGGCCATGGTGTCTGGAAGTCGCCTGATTCCTTTAATTGTGACAATCTGGGACAGCGAGGTTCTCCAGCCCTTCCCTTTTGATCCTTGCCCTTATACATCCCAGTCCTCTAGAATGGTTTCTCTAGTGCAGGGGTCCCCCCAACCCTTGGGCTGCAGACCAGTACGGGTCCATAGCCCGTGAAGAACCAGGCTGCAGATAGGAAGTGAGCGGCGGGTGAGGGAGCAAAGCTGCACCTGTATCTGCAGCCGCTCCCCAGCGCTAGCATCACCACCTCAGATCATCGGGCATTAGATGCTCATAGGAGCGTCAGGCCCCGGTGCCATGAAGATTGGAGACCGCTGCCCTAATGGTTCCTTCCTAGAGGAGGTCAGGAAGGAAATTTTCCTATGGCTGCCAGGCCTTGCACCCCTCTCCTGCACAGTAGTCCTACTCGAATGGCTTACCTTTTCTCTCAGGCTTGAGATCTCTGTTCACTGGGGGAGGCTCCATGTTTGCAGGCAGCATAGGCAGTAGGTTAGAGAGGCATCCTCCGTTCATCGGGATGTAGTCATCGGAATTGTTCTTGGGTTTGGGACAAGGCGGGGCGGGCAGGGGGCCCATGGGTACGTAGCCATCATCATCATCATCATCATCAGCAGCAGCAGCAGCATTGGATGAAGATGTGGGGTATGTTGGGGAGAACTTGCATGGCTGCAAAAAAATGTTACAGGTTCCGCAGCACAGAATAGTCACGGAGACTGCACCCAGCGGGCAGCCTCACCTACATACTGGCTCTCAGATGTGAATTATCCAAGAACATCTCTGAACTTCCCTGGGAAAGTCAGACAAGCCTTTTACCCTAAATTTGCCTCTGGACTTATGTGAGGTCAGTGATGACTCTCCTAGATCTGAGGCTGGAAGATCCAGGGTTATGAATTTTGATTCAAATGCTTTAAATACAAAGTGATGCCTTAAAGAGCTACCCCGTCGGGCAAATGTGTCTGGACCACCAGAACTGGCAGGGTCCGTACAGGACACTAAGTCTATTAGTTCCCAGACAAATTCAAGCTTTAATGGGAGACCGGAAGGGTCATCAGAGATTTAGAGAGCTGAGTCTCAAAAGGCTTCAAGGGTACACATATAGCTCAGGCTATTTTTGGTAAAATCGAGGCTTAAAGGACCTCAAGTGCCAAACTCACCAAATTTAAACTAAGCCGCTTGTCTTGGTGTTTTGATTGGCTTTCCACGTCAGCTGCAAGAAAGAAGATGGGACAGTGAGAAACGCAGGACAACATCAATGTAAAGTAGGCATCAAGCCACCATGAATCCCAGGGCCCTGTGCTCAGCCCTGTAGAGGCAGAGAAGCACTCCACAGTTGCTATAAGCAAGACCTGCTCTTAAGTCCAGTTGGGCACTCAGAACACATTCTGCGACAGGAAGAAATCAGACCAGATTTTGAAGAAGTTTCTGCATGATGGCTTTCGTTCTGTCTGTGAATTAGGAAGATATATAGCAAATAAAGAACAAGTACTTATAACACTTGTTGCATGAATTGTCCGAGCTTAGAGATGGTGGAGAGAGAGCTGGAGGCTGGAGGAGAGGAGGGGAGGTGTGAGATGTCCCTTGTGATGAGAAGGAGAACGGGGTGAACAGAGAAGTCACAACATTGCCGAGCAGCATTGAGGGCTCATTTGAAATCTGTGACCATGGCTTGGTGACTGTGATTTTCTGCAGCAACGGTCAGCTACTCAGGTACAGGGGTGGAGAGAGAAATTGAATACAGGATTAAAAACTTGTCAGATGGATAGGACAAATAATCAGTGTGACAGAGACATTTAGAATGACTGCGGAATTGAAAGAGGAGATCCAGAAGGCAGCAACATATATATGGGCCTAACTCTTTTAAAAGGGATTTAATTCTAGGGAACTAACAGCTTAGAGATGACAGTCAAAACCTTGAGAGTACATGGGATTATCTGGGTTGCAAGTGGTGAGAGAAGATTGACTATAAGACCCTAGGCTACGGCCACACCACTCTGAACACGCCCGATCTTGTCTGATCTCGGAAGCTAAGCAGGGTCAGGCCTGGTTAGTACTTGGATGGGAGACCACCTAGTAAGACCAGGTGCTGTAGGTATTAAACAAACAAACAAACAAATGCTAGAGAAATCCAATATTCACTTTCACCTCTCCTGAGAGGGCAACCATAGGGGAATGAGGACAGTTGGGGGCATGGTGCCATTGGGCCATGAAATCGACATGACTCCCATTCTCCACCACACATCCGATGGGTGAGGGTCTATCTCCAAGACAGATCAAGCATCCCACCATCTTTAACAACTTCAAAAGCTCCTATCCTAGTCTCGGCATCCCTTACGGTTTGCCTGGATGATTATACTCATTTTCTAACCGCTTTTCCTGCTTTTACACTCGCTTTGCTTTCCTTAAGTCTATTCTCAACACAGAACAGCAATCTCGTTATAGAGATCGAGACTGATATAAATGGAACAATATTTCTTGTTTATGAACTGGAAAACTCAGCATCGTAAGGAGGTCCAATCGTCACATATTGCTCTATAGATATGATGCACCCCTCCTCCTTGACGATGAACCTTGACCCCACTCTGCAGCCACGCGTGAACGTTGGTTCCAGGTGGCGCTCAGTGGAGAAGGCAGAAACAGTTTGATGGGTTCCCTCTGCGTTATCAGATCCATTCTTGCACTGAGACTCATTTTCATATTCTATTACTCCTCTGGTTTCATTCATTTCACTCTCCAAAACCTGCTCACAGACTTTTGGGTTTCCCTTTTCCTCCACTGCTCACATGTTGGCACGTTGGACCCTCTGTGCAATCAGCACACACTCATTTCATCGTAAGTAATCTGTGTAATGATCACCCACTAGAGACATTGGGGGAGGTCTCTGACAATGACTCAGTTCCTCACTCAGAATCAGAAAGTTATACAGTTTGAAATTAATTTGCATTCCTTTAACTTCTATAACTCCTTTAAAATGTGGCCTTCTAGGTAGCAGTGTTAGGAGTGATTGTGTTTGGATGAAGAGGGAGAGAGAGGCAGAGAGAGAGAGAAGGAGAGAGGAGTCCCTATGAGAATAAAGGGTTTCATAGAAAAAGGCAGGAGAAGGAGGGTATGTCTACGGAGCATTACGTTGATGGTGACAGCTCATTAAAAGCCACGTGACTAGTACATAGGATAGTTAGAATTTGGGAAAAACTTGTCGGGTGGGATGATGAATGTGACTGATGGGACTGTTGATGACAGGACAAAAGAGCTGTGTTCCTCAGTCTCCAGGCTGACCATGCACGTGACAGACAGAGAACAAAACGGAGCAGAGTCGACGCAAGAGGTACTTCCTCTTCTGTAGCCCGAGGGGCCCCTAGTGACCTTAAACAAACAGCAGGAGCTTAGTCTCCTGTGGGGAGCCCATCACAGGGGCAGGGCCATGGCTAAGGGACCAGGGCTCTGGCTTTTTCAGCATCTCCAGGGACCCAAGGAGTCAAGAGGGGCCAGGTTTCTGTCTGTGCCTGAACGTTAGCATCCAACACTGACCTTTTGAGGTTTTCATGTTATCTAAACCGGGGAGAGAGGTTCTTCTCGGTGTCGTAGTGCTTTCTGGCTTCCTGCAGCTGCTGTGCCCGCATGGCGGGAGCTCCTCTTGGCGCCGTTCAAACAGGTAGCTTGGCTTAGGTGGGCGGGGAGGTGGCGTGTTGTACATTACATCTAGTTCTTTTGCCCCATAGGACAAAGAACCTCGGCTTTTATCTACATTAGTGGTGGAATTTAAGGAAGTTTCTACCAACGGTGAAGGAAAGATGTTCTTATACGGCCCACTGAAATTTCTACTCCGGGTGAGGGTGGTGGCCTGAGACTTGGTGGAAAGTCTGAGCTGACACTCCTTCCCATGGTAGCCCAAGCACCTGGGGGGCGGCGGCTTCAGGTAGTCAACAAAAACGTCATCGAATGAAGTCTGTCCCGATAAACGGTCTGAGTTTGAACAGCTATCAGTTCTGGTGGGTAGACTGAGGGAAGAAAAGCACGTAAACGTTTGAGTGAAATGCAGCAGGTCCTCGGCAGCTGCCGTTGGTTCCACAGCGACACGACTCATACGCCTTTGGCAGAAGTCTGAAGATGAAAACCATCCACCCACCACAAAACCCACGCTGCCTCACTCCCGTTCCTCGAATATCACCTTTTATGTTATTTGTATAGACACATTCCCTCTATAACCCTCAGTCACGCCAACCCCTTAATGCTGGAAAAAAAAAAGGTTTGTTGATTATTTTCATCCTGTGTCAGCTACGTATGAAAAAGCAAGGTTAGAAATGAAAGCCACAATCCTGAAATATGACTCATTTTGTTTAGTATGTTGCATGCTCTATCCTTCACAGCAGCTGATAGTGATCTGTCCCCGCCCTGTCAGCGGCAGGAAGAGAGAGAGGTGAGGGCAGACCCACCCACTAGAAGATGCAACAGCTAAATGGACTGATTTGGTCAGGCACACTGAGCACATCTCAGTGGCAGACACTGAAAGGGGACACTGAAAGGGGACCCTGAAAGGGGAGCCAGTGCGGGCCGTGCAGACAGAGCAGAGTGTGCTAGGAGCGTACCTGGCATGGTGTGGCTTTCCAGTCTCACAGTTGGACAGAATCAGATAATCAGGAAGGGAGTTTAGAAACTCTGACTCACTTCTGGTTTTCTCAGTGGCTATGGTATTAGTTCTTGGGTCATCTCTTGGCAAGAAGGAGCTGACAGTAGGGGCGGTGTGAAGGGAGCTGGCAGAGGATGGCTGGAAGGAGGAGGAGGGCGTGCGATAGTAGCTCTCCGAGGAATCTGCTGGAGAAATCATGTCCCAGGTTAGCGTTTAAGAATGGCTATAACACTCACTCACAATTTCTCAAACAGCATCTAAAGAAGCCAAATAGAAGATGCAAATCACAGCCGGTGTTTGTACCGATGGAGGAGACCGTTTCCCCAAGCTATAAACAATGTCTGGGAAAGAAGGCCAATGTTCCAAGAGCGAAGTGTTGAATCAATTAAGTGCAAAAAAAAAAAAAAACCCAAAAAAAACACCAAAAAAAAAAAAAAACAAGCATTCTTGGCATAAAAATCTGCAGTTAGATAGTCTACACATAGCTTCTTTATGGCTCTCAGCCGCAGCCTTGCATCACTGTTTATTCACTCAACAAATATACATATACACGCATTTATGCATATTAAATACATATGTATACACTTACATATGCATTTATGCATATATGTATGTATATATAAAGAGAGCTATGTCTATTTATGTCTCTACAGAATCTCTACTTTGCACCTACTATGTGCCTAGAACTGTTCTACCTCTGCCGATGTGGCTGGGACAAAGACTTATGGGAATTTATGGTCCGCCAGAGGATACAGACAAGCAACTCATAAATAAAGAAGACTGTTAATGATTGACTGTTAATGACCTATAAGGAAAAGGAAGAAAAAGATGAGGTGTGATGGCTGGTAGAGCCCACACATCCCTCTCAAGGAGCAGAGCATTCAGAAAGTCCCTATGAAAAGCCTGCTTTTCTTTCTCCTCTGAACCAAACTGGCAGGAGTTCAAGTCCAGGCTCTACTATCTAGCTGTTGTGACCTTGAGCAATTTACCTTCCTGCTCTGAATTTCCTTCTCTGCGGAGTGAAGATGCTAACAGTATATACGCCACAGAGTAGGCCTACAGATAAGATGAGCTAACGGGCAAAGGCATTTAACAGAGCTCCTGGCCAGAGTACGCAGTGTCGACTACCCATGGCTGCTAAAGACAGAACCAAACACTATATGCAAAAAGGCACGAGAAAACCCTTTGGGCATGATTCTCAGATGAAGAGGACTCTGACCTGAATCCTCCTGAAAACTGAGGGGAGATACAGGGGAGGAAAGAAGTCATGGGGGTTGTTGGCTTCCTCTCACTTCATGCCAGAGCTGTCTGTTTTCTCCCTGGTATCTTACTCCTGTTCTTTCTCAAATATTGATTAACATGTTCTGTATCTATGTTTCAGGATAACTCCTGCATGAGCAAAGAAACAGAGGAAACACGTAACATGACACATGAATCTATCTCTACTTTGGGCTGAGGGTAGGCAAAGAGTGAGTGGCAAGGCTGGCGGAGTTGGCCAGGGAGTCTCTGCTCTCTGTATACTGGCAGACTCTGGCCAAGTACATTCACTGTAACTTTGCTGCTAAGCTTCATCTATTCTGGTAAGGATAAAGAACTCACCATCACTTCATTTCCTTACATCTGAGTGCTGTCAAAGCACAACAATGTGACTGAATAGCTTCACTTAATAATCCTCCCTGGTTCCTGAAAAGAAAAGGACTTTGTCTTCAGGAAACACACTCACAAGCCTGTCCTAGAGAGATGCAACGCTGACTCTCCAGCACCACCTAGTGTTTAATGTGGACATTTCAGCAGCTGATGATAAAGCATACAGGAACAGTAGGAATGAAGAAGCAGCTGTTAAACAACCATGGGATGCAGGAGCAAGGTTTTCCTACCAAATTCAGAAGCTAAAAGAAATCAAATCAAAAGTCCCATGGTTTGACAATCAGGGCATGGTGCTCGAAAATAAAATCCATTAAGGGGAATGAATTGTAATCTTAGGTATATTATACCTGGTATATTTAACAGAAAGGATGTGTGTGTGTGTGTGTGTGTGTGTGTGTGTGTGTGTGTGTGTGTGTCTGAGAATGACAGAGAAAGAGAGCAACAGAAAGACAGAGTGAGAAATGGCCTCATGGGTCATTTGTTCCCACTGTCCAGAAATGGCCCTGAGCAAACTGGGAGTTAATTTCGCTTGCAGAGACCTTGAGCCAATCAGAGATGCGAGGAATCCTTCCTTGCCTATGATAAGTAGCCAAGTTCTGTCTTTCTGCCGTGTAGTCCTAAGCAGCACAATAGGTACTAGAAAAGCTGGCGTTCCATGCATTTTTGAAAGATAGGGTTATTTAATATTTCTAGAAAAGCAGCAGAAGCAGATGCAGCAGCAGCGGATGCAGCAGCAGCAGCAGCAGCAGCAGCAGCAGCAGCAGCAGCAAAAATCAGAGCCCTACCGGACGTCCTCACCCACGTTTTAGTTTCACCGAGTGCGTTCTCTGTGGCTGATGAGAGCAAAGGCACGGATCAGCTTCGAAGCCACTGAAGTTGCCTGCAATGCTCAGTGTGTGGTACATTTGGCCCTGAAGCCTGAAACCAGGTGAAAGGGAGAGAGATCTCTGGTACCATACTTGGTGGGAGGGAGCAAGTCTGATATGTTAGCCCACCAAAGCGCCCTCAAAGGCGGTGGGGGCTTGGCACCTTATAACACTTTTCCCACCGTAGCCCTCCAGTGCATGTGCAGTGTCCCGGGCCACCCCTTTAGCACACAGGAACCCCGACTCTGCTCTCACCTGCACCATCCTCCTCGTTGACAAGGTTGCACACCTCACTGATGCTTTGTACCCATGCCAGCATTTCCACCTCGGTCTTGGCCACCAGATAGTATGTACGAGAAGTAGTCTTAACAGTAAACACGAAATGATTCAGAAATTCCTTCCGAACGAAGCCAGGGCCCGCGTGCTTCCATACTGCACACTCATTGAGATCGATCACACGGATGGGCTTGCTCGAGTGTTTGTTCCGGTAGTACTCCAGGACATCAGGGTTGCCGCTCATGCGGCCCCGTCGGAGGACGAACCAGCGCTTGCGCCAGGCCTGCGGGGAGGCAATTCCACAAGGAGTTATTACTGATCCAATTATTCATGCTCCTCGGACTCTGACAATAACCTATTTAGCGAGGACAGCAGGGAAAAGAATGAAGTCAGCCATTCTAACAATTCTAACATGCAAAGTCCACCCAGCTTTGGATCGAAGGACCGTCTTCGAGTCTGCTTTTATCAATGATTATAGAGGATGGGTCGTTATTGGGGAGTATAGTGATATGATTCGCATCCATACTTCGAAGGGCCAGAACGATACAATCATCACGATCAATGTAACAAACACTTATTTACACTCAGGCTTAAAAAAAAAAACTTACTAATAATGAAGAACAAGAAGAAAACTCTCTTAACTGCTATGTCAATCCCAAAGCCAATGATCATACATGAAGCTCATATGCAAATCAGTGCCCACCGATGTCAATATCATCTAACATCATTAGCTTCTGGAAAATCGCTCAACAAGAAGAGAAAAATCATGTATAGGAGAGCAGAGAGGATTACCATGATCTGAAATTGATTTCTTTCTATAGACCCCCAAAGATGATTAAAATACAAGTACAATTCTATGAGAATTAAGCATTAAGTAACACGTGGCTAATTACATTTCTGTGAGAAAACCATTTCCTAAGTGTTTTACCATAACCTATTTAATCTCCAGAAATATCCTATAGGAGAGGTAACTAATTTCCTTTACTTTTTTTCAATTATAGTTGGAATTCAATCTTATTTTATATTAGCTTCAGGTGTATAGCATGGTGGTGAGACATTTATATAATTTATTAAGTGATCTCTCCTGATAAGTCCAGTACTCACCTGGCACCGTACATAGTTATTACAATATTATTGAGTATATTCCCTACGCTGTACTTCACATCCCCGTGACTATAAATGGAAATTTGCACCCCTTAATCCCTTTCACCATTTTCACCCAGCCCCCCAATCTGGTAACCATCGATTTGCTCTCTGTAGCTATGAGTTTGTTTCTGTTTCATTTGCTTATTTTGTTTTTTAGATAACACATATAAAATAATATGGTGTTTCTCTTTCTCCGACTTATTTTACTCAGCGTAATACCCTCTAGGTCCATCCATTTTGTCACAAATGCCAAGATTTTATTCTTTTTTTTATGGCTAAGTAATATCCAATTGTACATATATATCAATTCTTCTTTATTCAAGCATTGTATCAGACATAGGGGTGCATTTATCTTTTAAAATTCGTGTTTTCGATTTCTTCAAGTAAGTACCCAGAAGTGGGATTGCTGGGTCATAAGGGAGTTCTACTTTCAATGTTTTAAGGAACCTCGAGACTGTTTTCCATAGTGTCTGCACCAGTTTGCAGTCCCCCCAACAGCGCACGAGGCTCCCCTTTTCTCCCCATCCTCACCAACACTTGTTCTTTGATTTATGGATGATGGCCATTCTGACACTGTGAGGTGATAGCTCATTGTGGTTTTAATTTGCATTTCTCTGATGATTAGTGATCTTGAGCATCTTTTCATATGTCTACTGGCCACCTGTATGTCCTCTTTGGAGAAATGTCTATTCAGGTCCTCTGCCCATTTTTAATTGTTTTTTTTTTACAGTATGCATGAGTGTTTTTATAAATTTTGGATATTAACTTCTCATCGGATGTATCACTGGCAAATATCTTCTCCCACTGTCTTTTTTTTATGGTTTCCTCTGCTGTGCAAAAACTTCTTAGTTTGATGCAGTCCTGTTTGTTCACTTTTTTCTTTTGGGGAAAAAAAATTACTGGGAACAATGTCAAAGAGTTTACCGCCTATGTTTTCTTCCAGGAGTGTTATGGTTTCAGGTCCTACATTTAAGCCTTTGAGTCATTTTGAGTTTATTCTTATATGTGGTATAAGAAGGTGGTCTGTTTCATTTTTTATATGTGTCTATCCAGATGGCCCCATCACTATTTATTGACTTGACTGTCTTTACCCCATTGTATGTTTTTGCCTCCTTTGTCATAGATTAAATGACCATATAGGCATGGGTTTATTTCTGGGCTCTCTATTCTGTTCCAGTGATCTGTGTGTCTGTTTTTATGCCAGTGCCATGCTGTTTTGATTACTATAGCCTTGTAGTATAGTTTGATATCAAGTAACATGATACCTTAACTTTGTTCTTTCCCAAGATCGTGGTGGCTATTCTGGGTCTTTTGTGGTTCCCTATACATTTTTGGATTATTTATTCTAGTTCTGTAAAAAAAATGCCATCTGTATTTTCATAGAGATTACATCGAATCTATAGGCTGCTTTGGGTGGGATGGACATTTTAACAATGTTAATCCTTCCCATCCATCAGCACGGTATATGCTTCCATTTATTTGTATCTTCTTCAATGTCTTTCTTCAGTGTCTTTTAATGTTCAAAGGCTCCTAGAGAGGTAACTATTTTTATGTCCATTTTATGCATGAAAAATTGAGAAATGAATCAATGTGCCCAAGGTGACACAGCTAAGCTGCTGTAGGAATGGATCCGAACTCAAGTGAGGGTAGAAGGATCAGTGATGCATGGGAAGTAGAAGGGTAAAGAGGGGGAGTGGCCAATTCTTTAGGGATGTCTGATTGTAAAAGGGAGCACTCTGGAGTCAAGGGATTGTTTTCTGAAGATGGAGAACACAGGCATACACCCCCTAGGTCACAATGTTCCTCAACCAGGAATGGAGATATCCTGCAGGGTATCTGAAAATCGGTGTGTTTTGCTTGTCATAAAGTCTAGGATTAGGGTTAGGGTTAGGGTTAGGGTTTGTCTGGCCTAAAGATATCAGTGTCCTGTTGAGAGACACTGTAACAATTCAAAGGATCTCTCCTTAGTGCAATAGGAATCTTAGAAAGCGCTGAGTCTTGAGATAAGATAATCCGGCAAAGCTTAGTCCATGCTCCAAAATGAAGAGAATGATGCTCCCAAGAAACCAGCCTGAGTTAATAATAGCAGGCTACTTCGCATGCCACTGGAGCTACCGAGGGGGAGTTCAGGGGGAGTTAAACTTCCTTGGCTCCCCACTCACCCTTGACCTAGAACGTTTCCTGCAGACAGTACCCAGAAGATGGGCAAATCTCAAAAGATAAACAGATACCTCCTTTTTTGGGTATGAGGCCTGGGGAAAGAAGTATTCGCAAGTGATCACAGCTGTACCATTCTAAGGCAACCTCAGTATCTGTAAAGCTCCCTGCCATCTCCTGGAGCCAGGGAGAAAGAAGTGGAACCTTTCTGCGGGTTCCCTATCTTTTTACTGTTAGCTCCTCTGCTCAGTGCATGCCACCTGACCAGCCCATGTGGATAGCCCGTCCTTGCTTTCTGCTGGAGAGAACTGAGCACAGGCTAACAGGTGACAACAAGGCTTCCTTCCATCAGAGACGCTGCATGTTGCAGTTGGCAAATGCGAATGGAGAGATTTATGTCTGTGGTTTGCTCTCCTGTGCAGTGGCATGTGTGACAGCAGGAAGTATGGGGTTCCGCCAGGAGGCATGATGACCACTGGGACAGGAAGTCTTTTGTATCTCTAGCTTCATTTATGCCTGACACATTTATGAGCCCACCAGCTTCGAGCAAGAGGCCAAGGGGAAAGGAAGAGCCACCGTTCAGAGTGTTCTCAGCTCCCTCCCTGCCCAGGGAGCTGAGGCAGTGGAGATACTGATAAAGCACCAAAGAGGGAAAGACCTGCAATTATGCCTCAGGATAAGAAACCCTTTGCCTACGGCCACGCCACCCTGAAGAAGCCCGATCCTGTCTGATCTCGGAAGCTAAGCAGGGTCGGGCCTGGTTATTCCTTGGATGGGAGACCACCTAGGAAGACCAGGTGCTGTAGGCGTAAAAAAAAAATAAGGGATTGGAAACTGACAAGGTCCTTGCAATCTGTGGGGTCAACCAAGGGTTGCCTCTTTCTAAAAAAAAGAAGGAAAGAAAAGAAAAAGAAACCTTTTTGAGCCAGAGGTGGGGGCAGCCATCAGATGGACAGAAGTCACTCCAGGTCAGGGTGGGACAGGGAGGGGAAATCTGTACCTGGCAGGTGAGTCCTGGGTTCTGCCTTTACAGACAGTGTAAAGCTCTGAGGAGGTGTTTGGCTCCTTGAAAGAGGGACAAAGCAGTGTGATTAAGCTCTGGTTTTTCACAGGAGGAACAGCAGCCTGTGTGTATGGTTATGGGAGTCATCCAGGAGGCTGAGAAAAAATGAACGATTCAATAAATTCCTGTTGCAAAAACAGGGTATTGAACGGAGTGGAGTCACTGAATGTGAGGAAGGGAGCTCAAGTGTCACCGTGGGGTTTGGAGCGATGGAGGTGGGACACTTGGGCTTCTGGCAAACAGGAAGGGAAGGCCTAGTCCTTGGGTTGCCTGCGACAACGTGGGTCCAAGAGCAGGGTCCCAGAGGATGAGAGACTGTCATGTATCCCTGCTGAAGAAAGCTGTCATGGGGAGCCCAAACTTTCCAAAGGCCACTTTGGTAGGGAATGTGCAGAGGAGGGTTAGAAATACGAAATGGGTAGATTGGACGTGGGGTAATGATTTCACTAGTGGAGGCATCCACCAGGAGCGGAGGGAGCGCAAAGAGGAGAGCGACGTGTACAAGTCTGGGTTTCCCTCATTCGTTTGCCAATCATGCACTGATGGGCTGGACACTGTGCAGACACTGCGAAAATGGAGGTGAACAAGCCACGGGCCTTTCTACTCACAGTCTCATGGGCAGCAGGGGAAGTGGGCAGATGGATAAACAGTCAGTGAGATAAGTGCTATGATAAGGGAAAGCCAAAAGGCTAGGGTAACACACAAGAGAGACATGTCTATCAGATCGCTGGGGTGAGGGAAGCTTCCAGAAGGAAATGATGGCTACGCTGAGACCGAGGAAAGGATAAGGAAGCAGCATGCAGAAGTCCAGGTAGGTCGGCAGAGTTGGAAGGCAGGTGTGAGAGCAGAAAGAAAAAAGAACAGTCGCCCAGTCACTTAAATAAGATGTAGCATCATCTTCACGCTAAATCGGGCCCTCAACAGCACGCCCTCCCCTGGGTTTGAAAAGCTCCACCTAATAGCGGTAATTACACAAAAGCAGAAATGGTGTGTTCTTGTCACTCTCTGCTAAGTTAAGTGAAACCAGAGGCCAGGTACAGTCCTGCCTTATCAGGCTTGCAGGCTCCCGGAAGTAGGAGACATGTGACTAAAACCCCCAAAAGCAATCAGCCAGCACCCAAGTGAAGTTCTTTACAATGGAACAGTGCCACAAGGAAGTCATCAAATAGGAAGGGTCACGACAAAAGGACTCAGAAGCCAACCCGAGGAAGCTCCCACTGGCCAAAGATGTAACAATTTGAGCTTTCATAGTTATAATAATTTCAGTGGCTTGCAGTCCATCAAATATGTTAAAATCCATGAGTTTTTGTGATATTAAAAAAGAAAAAAATATGTCATCATCAGAGGACATGAGGGAAGTACCTAGTTATTCTCAGGGGAAAGAATTGAGCATTATTCTGCCTCTCCTAGATAAGCCATCCCACTGGGCAGATGAAGTAAAACGCCTTTTTATACATGTATTCTGGCGAATAAAGGAAATCAAATGGCAGAATTAGATAGAGTATCACCATTTTCTTGTCCCCAGTGAATTAGTAGATGTATGTATTAAGCATTCGTAGTGGCCAACTCAGGAAGAGACGCGAGCAGACAGCCCACCTGCAGCAGCCTGGCATGAGGCAAAAGCCAGATCATAGGAAATTCTGTGGGGCAAAGGCCCAGGTTGTTCAACAGATAAATGATAAGAAAAAGAAAGGTCAGAAGGGGGAATCTACGAACTGAATGACACTTAAAGATGTATCGATTTTTTTTCAGTGTGCTAGACTAAATTATAATGCCTAGGGGATGCTCATTTTGAGTGACAGGAACATGAAAAATGCAAAGAAGAGATTTCTATACACATCAGGATAGTACTTACTCGTGGGGACAAGGAGGAGGTTGTGACTGAGATGCAGCACATGCAGGGACTTCAGCAGTGGGTGGCAAAGTTCTTTTTCAACTGGTTGGTGGTTACAAGGGGGGTTCACCTAATAGTAATTCATTGAGCCACGCATTTAACAAATGTGACGTCATGTTTTTCTTTTATGATAAAAAGGATTTGAAAGCAAGTTCTCTGGACAGGGCATATTCATGGGTTCATTCAAGAATGGTTACTATGTGTCAGGTACTGTGCATGAAAGGAAGAAGGGGATTGGTGTGTCAGGGAGTGGGGACGCTCACAGAGGATGTGAGGACCCGAGGCCTGTCGTCTCTCCTGACTGGGGAGCTGTTTTCATTCTACAAGTGCAGAATGACTGGCTTCTGCGGCTGCGCTGGACTCCACCTTCTCCCCTCGGGCCTCCTGTGCTGGGCAGGTCAGGAGCAGCTTGAAAAGCCATGATGAAAAAAGATGAGGTCAACAGTTCGGGAAAGACTACAAAGATGAATAAGCCCTGGGCCAAGAGGACCTAGAAAGCAGAAGCACTGTGCAAAGGAGTACCCACAATTATGACTCAGAGCAACCGAGCATGAAACAGGGGGGCTGAACTGAGAGTCAGTGAATGCTGGTTCTACTTTAGACTTTCTGGGTGACCTTGAGCAGTTAAGTCAACTGCTGTGAACCTCAGTCCTGCCATCTGTAAGTGAAGATAATAAATAAACCTTGTCCTGCCTCCCTTATGGTGTAATTATAGTGAACCAATGAGAAAGGGGGAGTGAAACGTGATCGATCTGAAAGTAACTTATAAAAGGACGATGGGATTGTTGGCTCCCAAGGAGTAAGGCGCTGCTCGCCCCGAGAAAACTGCTCCTCCCCGTCTGGAGCCCCGCGATGGACTCTGAGGGCTTTTCCAGCTCTGACCATCAAAGGATCCATTTCCCATCAGCCTTTCCTGCCAAAGCCACCAAGCTGAGTCATTATCACCCCGCCAGTATCATCTCCAACAACAAAACCTGCAACATCCTGTTACCTTGCGGAAAAGTGTGTGTGCTCATTTCTAGAATCTGAGCTCCTCCAAGGAAGGTGTGTCTAGGTCACAGGCTTGTTCATTTTCATGGAATTGTGACAGGGATCAGTGAATCCCATCCTTTTGAGTAAAAGCTATGTGTTAGTCTCCTCCTGAACCAACCCAATTTGCAGATTTCAGTTTACAAATACCCCCTAGTTTTTCCTGATCAAGGGTGACCCACCCAGTTCAACAAAGTGCAAGTGCCTGCAAGACTGAGCTGCCGCAGTGCACGTGTGCAAGGCTGCTACTGCTTTAGTATCTAGGGAAGCGGGGCTGAGATTTGAATCTGAACTTCCCCGTTCCGGGTTGAGTTGTGTCCCCCCTAAATTCATACACTGAAATTCTAACACCCCATACTTCAGAATGTGACGGTCTTTTGAGATGGGGTCTTACCAAGTTAAAAGTGATCATCAGAGTGGCCCTAATCCAATATGACTGGTGGCTTTATATAAAAAGGAAAACTTTGGACACAGATATGCACAGAAGGAAGATATTGTGAAGGTACACAGGGAGAAGACAGCCATCAACAAGCCAAGGAGAGAGGCCTGGGACACCCCCACCTCACCCTGCCTCCACGGCCTCAGAAGGATAAAGACCCAGGATATACAACCAATAATACTTTTTCCAGCAACACCATCATTTAGAGTCAAAGGACCAATAGCTTCCCAAACAAAAATAAGCTAAAAGAATTTATCAACCCCAAGCCAGTATTACAGGAAATGTTGGAGGGACTTCTTTAAAAAAATATATAAAAGACTCACTTCAGATTAAAAGATACACACATTAATCTTGGGCTTCCAGCCTCTGGAACTGTGAGACAATCAATTTCTGTTGTTTCAGACGGCCAGTCTGTGATAATTTGTTACAGCAGCCCCAGCAAACTAATACGTTCTCTAACATTTATTATGCATCTGAATTACCTGGGAGGACTTACACTTACACCCACTGAACTTGGTCCCTACTCATAAAACCAGTGAGAAAACTAGACCAGACATATGACACAACTGCTTTCAGTGTGTGGCTGTGGTCAGCGTCAGAAGAGAAACACAGAGGTGAGCCGTGGGACCATCCTGGCCTTCAGCCTATAGACACATTTCAAGACTGCAGTGCAGGGGGAGGGTCCGAAACAGAGCGCAGGGTTGAGAAGACAGAGATCAGAATTCTGGAGACTTGACGTGGCTGACATCAATAGAGCAAAGTGCCAGAGAGGAGGGAGCTAAGTAAAGAAAGAGCTCCAGAAATCAATGTATGAATTCCTCCATGAGACTCTGGCTGAGTATTAACATAACATGCACTTGTGCAGGGTGAAACCCCATGAGGCAAATCCAAAAACGACTACTGGAGACTCACAAACTGAATAACTGATGGAGCTCGCACAGGGCTGGGAGCTGAGTTCTGATCAGCTAGCGTGGAGACTGGGACATCCAGTAGACTCTACACCTAACCTAAGGAAGGTTAAAAGGAAGCCTTGGAATAATCAAGCCGATCATATAGTTACTAAAGAAAGCTCAACCCTTTTCAAAATCCAAACACATAACAATATAATATTTACCATGGAAAGCATCCAAAAACGTTACTAAAAATGTAAAGAGGCAGAAAAATGTGGCTGATAATCAGGAGAAAATAAAAATTGGTAATAGATATAAACCTATAAATGATGGAGATGATGGACTAAGTAGACAAGAATTTTAAAACAGCTATTACAATGTTTGAGATTTAAAGGAAAACATGTACACAATGAGAGAAATTAAAGATCTAGACTAGAACAAAATAGAGCTGCGGAAGTGAAACATACAATATTTGAAATGGAAAAAAAACTGGATGGGCATAACAATATTAGACATTGAAGAAGGGATCAGTGAACCTGAAGCACAGAAAGAATGGGCTAAGGGATAAACGAACAGAATTACCCATTAAAATGCACATTTCTGGACCTCACCTCCAGAGAGCCTAATTTATCAGGCCTGGCTCGGGGCCCAAGAATGTACGTTTTTCGTATGCATCTCTGCAGACTGTCATGCAGAAAGGTGGCCGCATTTCCAAAGGTAAATAAATGGTCAAGGACGAGAAGAAAGGAAAAAGTAGAATGCACCTTTCTCTGAACCACAATCCCAAGGTGCACCATTTCAGCAGTGAAGTCCCAGCCTTTGATGTGTCATGAATCCCTTGGAGAGCATGATGAAAAATGGGGACCTTCTCTCATCAGAAACATGCGTGCATGTGTGTATACATGCACGTACACATACACACACACACGTGCGCACACACACACAGAGTTCTGGACTGGCTTCCTTTATTGAACTACACACACTCTCCCTTAACAGCTTCATCCAGTGTCATTTCTGTCGGCTACCATCTACTTGATGATGACTTTCAAATTATGTTTCCAATCCAGATCTTCCCTAGGAACTTCAGACACATACAACCAACCATCTGACATCTCCACTTCTAACTAAGCGGCCTCTCGCACTTGATGACATGCCCAAAACGAAACTCTCAATTTCATGCCCCTCAAACCTATCTCTCGCCCAGCCTCCCAACAGTATCCAACTAAATGGTACCACCATCCATCCATTTTCTAAATCCAAACTTTGGAGCGACCCTTGCTTCTGCTCTGCACATCCAAATCATTCCCAGGTTCTGTTGACTCTACTTTCAAAATATTTCAAATCAATGGCCTTCTGTCCGTGCACCCACTATGACAACCTTAGTCCAAGTCACCATTGTCTCTGACTTAGGCAACTGAAACTGTCTCTCATCTTCTCATATCCACTTTGAACTCCCCCCATAAATTCACTCAACAGAGATGTCAATGACCTCTGAAAAGCATATATCACATTGATTAGCCCTCTCCAAAAGCTGCCTTAATAATAAAGATGCAATCCAAACTTGTTAACCTGAGCTAGAAAGTCCCACACAGACTGGCCCTGCCCATCTGTCCCACCTCACCAACACCCTTCCTTTGCTATTTCGCATTGGTCTTCTGCTGTTCCTAAATGTTTAAAAGCTCATTTCTATCTTAGGGCCTTTGACCTACTTTGTTCCTTCTTCTTGGTGTATACTTTCACAAGATCTTTGCACGATTGTCCTTCAGTGCTCGGCTTCCTGTCACTGAGACCTCAACTTAATTGTCACCTCCTCAGAGAGACCTTCTCTGATCATCCAAATTAAAGTGGCCAGCCACACAGTTATTCTGTACCATATCACCCTATCTTAATTCTCTACATACTACTTTCAATACCTAGTATTTTTCTTTCTTGTTTGTTTACTTGAGGTTTAGTGTGTGTTTCCTCCCCATCCCCACCCATCGCTACTAGAACATGAGCTCCTGGGGTGCAGAGGCCTTGTCTGTCTCCAGCGATCACCATTTTTATTCTCTGGGCCTAGTGGTTCCTGGCACAAATAGTTGCTCAGTAAATACTTGTTGACTGAATGAATTCCACACCTGATGCTATGGTATCACGGACCTAGGTTTCAAACTCTACTCTTGAGAAACGTTAACTAGTTTTCCAGGTTCTTAACAAACCTAATCACCAGAATCTACTCACCACAAATTTATGTTCTAGGAGCTGGGGATGCGATGGGAAAGCACAGAGACGTGACCTTAGGTGGTCAGACAAGACTTGGCACGAGACCTTTAACTCAAATACAGCAAAGGCTCATAAGACAGGCTACCAAAGCTGATATTTACAATGAACAAAACTTAGAGGTTTAAGCACTTTATTCCTGCACTCAATTCTACTTGCACAGCAAAACAAACCTGGCTGGGTTATAGCAATTTTTTTTTTTTTACATCTTGGGCTCCAGAATTCACTCCAATAAAATTGAAGTGGCCTGTCTGGATTGTATCCATTTTCGAAAGACACTGAAATGAACTGAGAAACATCCTGAAAGTCTCTGAGGCTGTAAAGAGACACCTCTGATTTAAACTGCTTTTCTGGCAAGAGTGATTACTGTCCCTTTGTTTCAGCGGAATTGGCCCCCTGCCCCCTCTGCAGCGGTGAAATCCCAAAGCTATGAAATCATTTCCTTTGCATGTGCACAGGATGGGTCAGCAACCTGCCTCCAGAGCCAGGCTTTCCAAGTCAGGCCGAGGGAACAAAATCTACATGGAGCTGCATTTGGAGTTCTAGGTTTTGATTCTTCGGTACTGCTGTCATTTCAGCAATGGCAGATTTCGCCTTAACCTGCCAAAAGGAACAGTGTGGGCCTCTCTCCCCCTCCTGACTTGCGGATGTGCTCCATACTGCCAAGATTGTCCAAAGCTCCAGGATTTGGTGCTCAGATTCTGACTGCTCTGATTGCTCACAGGTGTCGCTCTCCTTCTGAGGCGTTCTTTCAGTGGCCTCGTTGGTCAGGCTGCAGGAGACGCCTCAGATTAGAAGACAACAAGGAGAAAAAAAATGTCGCTAAGAACCAACCTATGGCCGGCAAGGCCTGGATCTATTGTGGAAAGCTTTCAAGTTGTATGTGAATGGCCTGATACAGAATTTCTCATTATTACAATGACGAACGGTGCAAAATCGGAAGGGGAACTAGTTTGGGGAGCATCTGAAGTTACAGGCAGAATAAAAGAACTCTAGATACCAAGACCCACTCAAGGAACGTGTCCAACTCTCCCTGGGACTTTAACTTCTGCTGACCTAGCCTATACGCTCGGTGATGGCAGGCATGTCACCTGTCTTGGTCCTTAAGTGCTCCCAGTGCCTTTAACAGTCTTGGCATACAATACATACTCATATTCCATGCACTGTTGTGGACTGAACTGGTGTCGTATAAAAAGCTAAGAGGAGGCATCCTTGTCTCAGAAGCGATCTGTGTATTGATTGCAGGGGTGGCCACGCGGATCTACATGTGATGAGACTGCGCTGATACACGCACACACGACACATGTGAATGCACATGAGTGTGTGTACGATAGGTGAAGCCCACTGCAGCTCTTGGATGGTAGGCACCAATGCCACTTGCTGGTTGTAAGACCGGACTGGAGTTGTGCAAGATATTGACACTTGGGGGAACTGCGGAAAGGACCAGCAGCCTCTTGTATGGGGATCTAATTAAGTGTCTAAACAAGTTTACAAAAAGATACTCCATCCAAAAGAAGTCCAAGTATAGAGAAAACAAACTTGGAAGAGGTGGAACCAATAAAAAGCACAAAGTAAGATGCTCGTTTTAAATCCAAATGCATCGACAATTATATTAAATGGAAATGGACCCAACGCTCTAGCGAAAACATGTTTATTGAATGGGATGTGTGCAGGGGATACAGAGATGAATGTGACCCAGGCCCCGCTCTTATGACACTCACAGTGGTCTCATGGACCAAGTGGCGCAACAGAACGTGCGACACGTACAGCTTTGTACCTGCCAGGAAGGTCGGAGTAGGAGTGACAGAAGACAAAGCTAGAGAGGTGGCAGTGGCCAGATGGTGGAAGATATGGTGGGGGTAGAACTGACAGTCTAATGGTTCCCTTTCCGGTATTCAAGGGCACTGTTTCATTTCGCTGAAGAAACAGAAATAAAATTAGTTGAAATTAAAGGAGAGAAAACGGTCACAGTAGGAAGGGGGTATGTGCCTGTCTGAGTCGGTTGGTGACCCAGTAAGATATCGTCACACTGTTATCAGGCAGGTTAGGTTTTCAAGATGGTTGCGCCTGCCACCCCTGCAGTGTACTGGGAGGTATTTGGAAGAAAACCAACTGACAGAGTATATTCCCCTCGAAGTCACATCCGTGTTAGAGCACTTTCAGCAAAGACTGTTCTATCACGAGGACCTGTCAAAGCCGTTTCCCCTGATTTAGCTCTGTATTCCAGAGTGGAATATTCTGTCCCTTCGCGCACAAGCATTCCTCTCTGGAGTTCGGGAGACACAGAGGGAGAAAAGGAAGGAGGAATAAGACTTGCTCTTGTCTGATTTACTGCCATCGCGTTTCCTCTTACATCTTTTCTCATCCCTGTTCTCCTACGAACAGGTTCCCCGCTGTGTTTTTCTTGTTGTTGTGTTGCTATTGACATATACTTAGTAAATGCTATTAGTGTTGAGAAAACCTAACAACTCAACCGCTGACGGCCATTTGTAAGGCCCCCAGGAATCTTGGATGTGGTCCCAGAACATGAGATGAAAGAAAGCATTTGGGAACAACTTGGAGATTTTTGGTCATTTCCCAAGACCTAGTCCTCTAAGCCTAGCTCCTATTCTCTTCCCAGCGCTTTCACCTTGAGAACGCTCAGGAAGTTTGGGGTGTGTTCATGTGTTGCAAAAGGTGAATCTCATCGAAGATACAGAATTCTGGTGAATGTTCTATTTTCTGTTGTGCTTTACTCAGGAGGGTCCTTTCTCTCCGCCTTCTACTTCCTTGCCAAGGGGACCACAAAAGCTATGGGACCCAGGGGCAGCAGGTCGGGAATTTCCAGGAGCAGGTTATACGGCTCCTCTCTGTCCTGGCTCGGTGCCACTAGCCCTGGGATTGCTGGTGACCCTTCAGCCTGATGGCCTGTAACCTTCTGCTTGCTGCCAGATAGAGCTGGGACTTGTCCCAGGCGTGGAATAACTTCCTGTGATTGTCCTAGAGATGGCCTGGCCCACAGGGTCTGCTTCCATGGACTGTCAACAGAGCAGAAAAACCATGTATCTCTGTGATGTGATGTGATGTGCCTCAGAAGGAGGAATCCTGAGGAGGAAGGTCCAGTAGAGATAAGTCTGCCACGCTACATGGCATGGACTTGACCTTCCTCGTGTATTGCCAGCCTAAGTGCCACTGAACGTACTGACCAGTTTCTCATGATCTCTTGTGTGGCAGAATCTTAGGGGTCATTAAGACCCGCTAATCAAATCTGCAGGTGTTACAAACCTGGGAGGGTCACCAATATATTAGGGACCAGGCTCAGGACACAAAATAGTGGGTTGGAACAAGGGACAAAAAGCAACTCAGGAATGAATAGTTACTTTAAATTCTAGTAAGTTCTATGATAGACTAAGGGTCTGAGGTGGAATGGAAACACAAGGAGGCAATCGAGTCCCGGGGGAGGTACCTTCAGGGAAGGTACCACATGGAGGAAGTGACAACGGCGCTGAGCTCACCAGACCAAAATGATTGTGGGGAGGGGCTCTTGTAAGCAGGTATTTGCGAAGGCATGACGCATGAGAATAAGCTTTTTAAAACTGCCCTCATATATCCGGCCATGCCACCCTGAACGTGCCCAATCCCATCTGATCTCGGAAGCTCAGCAGGGTCAGGCCTGGTTAGTACTTGGATGGGAGACCGCCTAGGAAAACCAGGTGCTACAGGCATTAAAAAATATCATAAAACTGCCCTCGCACTAGAGCGTTGGGTACAAATAGTAGTGGTGGTTACACAGCATCATTGATGTATTTAATGCCACTGAACTGTACATTTACAAGTGGTTAAATCATCGATATTACATTATGTATATTTTACTACAATAAAAATATTACCCTTGCACCATGGATGTCCTCTAGGGACATTCTCCACTGCTTAAGCTGAGCACACAGGTGTGAGGGCTCTTGGGACTGTCTCCGAGGGAGTCCATTAGCAATGAGAAGCTATCAGCACCAGAATGACAGACCTGAAATAACACAGACCCCTCAAAGTAGACAACGGCCATCATACTAGTTAACACATACGTCCAGGGACCGTTCTGTGTGCTTTGGATGGATTAAATGAAATGGTGAGGTACACGCTCTTCACATCATTTGATCCACATGAGAAAACTGAAGTGCAGACAGGTTCAACAACTCGCCTAACTAAGCACGGGAGCTGACATGTGGCAGAGGTGGGCTTTGAACTTGGATCAGCTACTTCAGGAGCCTGGGTCTTAGCCACGTGCCATAGTGAGATTAGAAGCTGCTGTCCACCGATGACAGCTGTGTAGGCTGAAGAGCTCGGAACACTGAAGAGTCAGACAGGAAGAAAGGAATAAGACAAATTGACTGGGATTGTGGGAGAGTGTGTATTTGGGTTCCAAAGCCTGGAATTAAAGGACTAGGAAAGGAGAAACTACGGCACCATTTTCTAAAAATGAGCTCACAGTCTAGCAAGAGGGCCTTCCGTTCTTTTTCCTAAAAATATGTGAATTTGGAAAGGGTTTGGAAAACGTGGTCTCCGATATCTGATATCTGAGGTCTCCTACTGAGGAAAATCTTTCTAAATTGTCCCAACGGTGCCTGGTGCCCAGCGGGAGCTCAGTAAATCTTGAGTGAATGAATGCATCTCTAGCTCATTCCATATATAATCAAAATGATTCTGCCTGGATTAAAAGATTCACAACTAAATAAGGAAATTATAACAGGACTGATAAAATAGAGTTGGACATTTATCTAACACTGGCATCTGGAAAGGCTTTCTGAAAACATGACACTACAGCCAGAAACTATAAAGAAAAACATCGCCATACATGAATTCCTAAAAAGCAGAGAAATCGATGCTTGAGACACCTGTGTTTCATGTGAGCCTGCCTAAATGTAGAAGGATGGATGGGAGGGAAGAGGAGAGGGGAAAGTGAGCAGGAGAAGGAGTGAGAGGCCTTCAAACGGGTCCCAGCTTGGACGCTGACAGCACCTCTGGGTCGGTGGGACATCAAGCAGTCCAAAGGGATGTTTTGCGAGGTGGTTCATCAGCTCTACATACTTTTCTGGCTGGAGGAAGCAGCCAAAAACCACCTCCCCGGTCTCTGGCCAGCACATAACTGTCAATCAATAGAAGCTACTCCACCCAGAAGACCACAGGGCACCAGTGTTTATTTAAGCTCCTGTCTCAGCATGGAGGAAGCTAAGATCCCAGAGGGTACCTGGCTGCAGACTGATCTCCAGATACTTGGAGAGGAAAAGAACATTCTCAGTTTCAACTTGGTTTCATTACTTGCTTGGTTCAAAGCACGTACGTCTGCCAGAGGGAAGGACACTTTATTGTTTACAGTTCAAAGCAAACTCCTTGAGCCTCCTCACTGGGGACCCCGATGCCATTCCTTTCCCCACCAGGAACATTCAGGCGGCGCAAGGACGCTAAGCAGTCACACTAAGCTGGGGAGGGCCTCAGAACGGCCCTGCCTCCCATTCCCGGCTACCACTGCATACCTCTTCTCGCCTTAAACCTCCACCTTCTCCCCCCATCACTTTCCCTTTCTGCTCATGACTCCTAAGAGCCCGGATGGAGGCCCAGGCCCAGGCCATAGTCCTCTCCTTTCCCAGCTAAGCATCTTTCACCATAAACCTTCAGAAAACTTTCTCCTATTTTGTTAAAACTGGGCAGGAGGAGAGGAAATATAAACCTGAACTAGGGTCTTTCTATGACTCCGTTTGAGTTTTTTTTTTCATTCTTTTTGATGAGTTTCACAGAGGAAATTATGGAAGCAAGTACTCAGAACTCTGTTACTTTCTGCCATCTTTCACAGAAACTTCTTTTAAAGCTCTGGCAGTCACATAGGCCAAAGCGAAAGAGTATTTTGTTGTATATATTTGTATTTGTCTGGTGTCTAATGAGGTCGGGTATTATTTCTTATGTGTCCTATCCCTTTGCAGACTGTATTCTGTGAACTGCTATTCATATACTTTGCCATTTTTCAGTTGGGATGTTGATCTTTTTGTAATGATTGATAAGGAGCATTCATAGCGGTGAAGGATACAAACTCTTTGTTTGCCAGTTATTTGTGATCGATGCAAAATGTCATCCGCCTTATAAGTTTGTATTGTTTTTGAAGTTCCTAAGGCCTCAACTACTGCTTGGCCCATAGGAGATGCTCACTTAGTATCTGTCGAGATATTCATTCAGCCTGACTGAATAAATGAACAAAAGTGTTTTATTTCATAATGGCAAAAATCTGTCTTATCGTTTATAGTTTTCCCCTCTGCTAACATGTTTAGAGGCTTTCCTTGCCCCAAGATCAGATTGAGATTCTACAGCATCCTTTTCTAGAAATCATGTTTCATTTCCTTACATTTAGATAGAACACATCTAGAATTGGTTTCTCATATCAATACGAAGTGAGATTCATCCATAGTTTTATTTTTTGCATTAAAATTTCCTTAACCTAAGTCGGTATCGGGGTCATTTAAGAAGTTTCCCTAAATAGTTTAAAATATGAGCATTAGGCTATGGCCATGGCACCCTGAACAAGCCTAGCCTTATCTGATTTTGGAAGCTAAGCAGGGTCGGGCCTGGTTAGCACTTGGATGGGAGACCACCTAGGAAGACTAGGTGCTGTAGGCTAAAAAAAAAAATATATATATATATATATAATATATATATACATATGTATGAGCATTATCTTTAAAGTTGAAAAGATCTCAAATACAAAATATATATAAAACATATATTAAATATGTATTAATATATTAAATATATAAAAATATGTAAATTATATATATGTATGAGCATTATCTTTAAAGTTCAAAAGATCTCAAATACAAAATATATATAAAATATACATTAAATATGTATTAAAATATATATTAGATATATATAAAAATATATATTATATATAAAAATATAAATAAAATATATACGTATGAGCATTATCTTTAAAATTCAAAAGATCTCAAATGCAAAATATATATAAAATATTACATTAAATATATATTAAAATATATATAAAATATAAATATAAATTATATATGTATGAGCATTATCTTTAAAGTTCAAAAGATCTCAAATGCAAAATGTATAAAATATATATTAAATACATATTAAAACATATAAAATATATTTTATATATATAAAACATATATATAATATATTTTATATATATAAAAATATATGTAAAATATATTTTTATATATGTAAAAATATATATATGTATGAGCATTATCTTTAAAGTTCAAAAGATCTCAAATGCAAAAACTCTCTGAGTCAAGCATGTGGTTATCAGATAATACATTTCATTTCCTTCATATTTACTTTATAATGCTGATCAAGATAACATTTTAGAGTAATAAGACTTCGAGGAGTGTACTTCTTTTTGACAAGATAATGTCAGAATTCTCATTTGCTGTCAAAAATTTGGGTGGGGTTAAATTACCACTTAAACTTCAACTCAGTTTAATTTCTAATTATACCGTTTTCTTGGCCAAAGACCCCAAACCACTGGTTTCTTGTTAGCACCGAAAGCCACAACAAAACAGACTTGCTTCTTGTGAAATAGGAACCAGCGGTGATGAACGGAAGCAACTACCAAAAAGGAGACTGGGAGGGGACTACAAAGCGACCCATTAGGTGACCTAGCTGGAATGTCGAGGCCGCTGCCTTATAGTAAGTGACAGCAAGGCATCCATCTCGGTGGAAAGCCAGGCACGATTATCATCTGCAAAGAAGGCCAAATAGGCCGAGTTGCCTGAATGGAAAGTCTCTAGTGAAAGGCTTTGCTCGCTACTGGGAACAGGGACATAAGGAAGTCAAACAAATAATGACACCACAGCCCGTAAGAGGGGCGAGGCCAGGGCCTGAGAAGGAGAATGGGGAGGTTTCACCTGCAGACTTTGCGCGTCAGTGGGACAGACAGGAAGATGGTTGTCAGGCTCTGGGCACCAACCCACAGGGGAAGGAACCCAGACCTTGATGTCACTCCCTCCAGGCCCTGGGGAGATAGATGACACTGGGCAAGCAAGTCCACTGCAGTCCCTGTGCTCATGGAATCACAGTGCAGGCTGAGAGACAGACAACTAAACAGACGGGGTGCTCCGCAAGGGAAGGAAACTGACTTTGATCCCTGTTTCCACTCTGACACCCCGCCCTTAGCTCCTGAGACAGCAGATGTGGAGGCACCCGGGCCAGGGCTTCCCAGCATGCTTTGGGGCCGGGTCACACAGGGCCTCAGGGTACATCCAGCCGGACACCAGTTTGGAGGCCTTCCCCACTCCAGGATTCTAAAAAATATTTTCCTTTAATTTGTATGTTTAATTAGGATGTGAATAGCACTGTGAGATGCTGAACAAGTCACAGAAACTGTAAAAGAACAGATTTATAGATTTGTTTACAAAACATCAAAAACATCTGCATGCTGAGAGACCCCTTGAACACAGCTGAAATAATTAATATGCAGGGTGCTACAATTTGAGAAACAAAACACATGTGAAACATTAAGATAATCATAAATGACCTAATAGCAAAAATGGGCAAAATACACAAATAAGCATTTCACAGAAGAAACAAATGACCCCGAGTCATATATCCGGAAATTGCTAGTTAAACATATGCTACCCCTACCCATCGGACTGGCAAAAGATTTTAAAACGTGTAGACATTGCTGTACATTCGTGGCTGTTCATGTCATTAATTACAATGACTAAAAATCCGACGAAAGTAAATATCAAAGGTTGAATCACAGTATGAATGAAGATGCAAAGCACACACATACTCCCCCACCCCGGCCTACTCTTTGAGTTCTATTTCTCTTATCTCATCGACACAGCTGACTGAAATATAGAGTAAAGTTTATAAATCTGAAGTAAAAGCCAATTTCCCAAAACGAAACCGAGCAGAGGCTTTTCACAAGACACCTTTCTGCCCCGTAGCCCTCGGGGCAGTTTGGGTTCCCCTTAAGCTTGTGCCTTCCACGGGCTCACACACCTCAGAATGTGGCGTCTTCATCCTCCAGGTGCTCAGCCCAAAGCACCCTGGAATTCTCGACTCCTTTTTTTTTTCTCCCTCACACAGGAAAAACAATCCGTCAGAACATTCTTCTGGCTTTGCCTTTCTGGTGGGAGCCCTCGTCTCTCACCTGGAGCATGCAGTAGCCGCTCATCTGTTCTCCCTGCTTCCGCCCTTCTCCCTACAGTCTATTCTCAAGCCAGCTGCCAGAGTGATCCTGTTCTAATTCATGTCAAACCATGTTATTTCTGTG
>PVKZ01005023.1:0-63249 GCA_004027375.1 Macroglossus sobrinus | reverse complement strand
CAAGGCTACAGTACTCAAAACAACATGGTACTGGCATAAAAACAGATACACTGATCAATGGAAGAGAATAGAAAGCCCCAAAATAAATCCACGCCTATACGCTCACTTAATATATGACAAAGGAGGTAAGACTATACAACAGGGTAAAGACAGTCTCTTCAATAAACGGTGTTGGGAAAATTGGACAGATATATGCCAAAATAAAAAAAAAAAAGCTGGACCATCTTCTTACACCATGTATAAGAATAGACTCAAAATGGAATAAAGACTTAAATATAAGACCTGAAACCATAAAACTTTTAGAAGAAAACAGGCGGTAAACTCTCTGATATTACTAACAGGAATTTCTTTTCAAACATATCTCCTCAGGCAAGTGAAACAAAAGAAAAAATAAACAAACAGGACTACATCAAACCAAAAAGATTTGTCCGGCAAAGGCCAACCATCAACAAAACGAAAAGACAACTAACTGACTGGGAGAAGATATTTGCTATGAGACATCCGATAAGGGGTTAATATCCAAAATATATAAAGAACTTATACAACCCAACAAGAAAAAAATAACTCAATTAAAAAATGTGCATAAGACCTGATACTCCTCCAAATGTGCATAAGACCAGATACTCCTCCAAAGAGGAAATACAGATGGCTAATAGACATGTGAAAAGTTGATCAAGGTTGCTAATCATTAGATAAATGCAAATTAAAGCCACAATGAAATATCTGCTCACACTTTTCAGAATGGCTATCATCAATACATGAATAAACAACAAGTGTTTGTGAGGATGTGGAGAAAAAAGAGTCCTCATATGTTGTTGGTGGGATTGCAAATTGATATAGCTGCTGTATGGAAATTCTCAAAAAATTAAGAATATGTATACATTTTGAGCCAGCAGTTGCACTTCTGGGTATTTATGCAAAGAAAACCAAAACAATAATTCATAAAAATCTGTGCACCCCACTATTTTTGGCAGAAAAATTTACAATAGCCAAGATAAGGAGGCAACCTAAATGGCCATCAATGGATGTTTGGATAAAGAAGTTATGATTCATATATACAATGGAATATTACTCAACCATTAAAAAAATGAAATCCTAGTATTGCAGTGACATGGATGGACCTAGAGGTTATTATGCTTAGTGAAGTATGTCAGAAAGAGAAAGATAAATACCATATGATTTCACTTATATGAGGAATCTAAGGAACAAAAATAACAAACTAATCAAAAACAGACTCACAAATATAGTGGACAATTTTGTGATGGACAGAGGGGATGAGTTTGGAGGGCTGGGAGAATTGGGTGAAGTGTTAAAGAAGTACAAATTAGTAGTTGATACTTGGTCAGGGGAATTGTGAGCATACCATAGGGAATGCAGGTAGCATTAATATGATGACTAGGGAAGGGAGGGAGCAATTCGAAGGACCATTTTATGAACTATATAGATGTCTAACCAATGTACTGTATACTTGAAACTAATTTAAATAAATAAATTAAAATAAATAAAACAAAAGATTTAGCAAGCAATCTATAGATACTGTGCTTATAATTGCCTCAAAAGGCCACACCAGAAACCGAAGCCAGATGCCGCCAGTGTGAGTCTAGGTGCTGCTTGACAAGGAGCACCTGACTCACTCAGGATACAACTAGAGTCTCCACTATATACAAAAGCTAACTCAAAATGGACCAATGACCTAAATGTAAGAGGAAAAACCACCTAACATTTTAAGGTAGTCATGAGCCAACTAACGTTTTAAGCAGGCTTAAGAGAAAGGATGTTTTCTAATGAGCATTTCTTCTCATATTAACAGAAGCAACTGTTACTTTCCCTCCCCATCTTCCTTCCTCAAAAGGCAAAAGACCACTGCTTGGGATCCTCAGTGCCTTGATGTTTTTTTCTTATTTGCAGAGTTCCCTCTTGGACCTATGAGCTCCATGAATTTGTCTTCAGGTCACATTTACTAGCAGATTTCATATTTTTCTCCTCCTTCTCCTCCTCCTCCTCCTCCTCCTCCTCCTCCTCCTCCTCCTCCTCCTTGTCATCTTCTTCCTCTTCTTCCTCTTCTTCACAGAGACTACCCCATCCCCAGTGCCATTTATATGCTAGTCAGGTGTTACCCATAAAATTTAGCCCTTGTTGAAAGAGTTGTGTGAGGTCTTTTATAAAAATGATTCTTTAAAACACAGAAATTTAGAGAGGTTGAGTTAAGGCCCATTTTCATCCAGCTGTGAAGTGTCAAAGCCAATAGTTTAACAAAAGCTTCCCTGTTTCAGAACCTGTGATCTCAATTCCTCTGCTATTCAAATAGATACCATCCTAACATTCAGTATCATATGCAAAAATAAGGACATTTCAGAAGAAAAAAGTCAGCTGATTAAACACAGAATAAAGTATTCTGTTAAGTAAAATGTGTCAAAACCTGATGGGTTTTCAAGGCTGGTGATCATTATACAATACAATATTGTATAATTACAGAGGAAAAGAGAGAAGTCATACATGCTATGTATTTACAATTGCAGCAATGAAAAGAATCTTATGTCGAAATAGTATATATACACCCAAACGTTCAGTGGTTATATTTTACATTGCAATTCAACAGGAGATTCTTACTACTAATCTTAACCTTGCTGTATTTAATTAGCATGCATTTTATTTGTATGAGGACACAGGTAATAGAAAAATGATTCAGCTACATTATGGAGGCCTGTCAGGGGAAGACCAAAACTTTGTATTTAGCAGACAAGATCTTAAGAGCAAGTTCAGGAGAACGGTAGGATGAGAAGCTGGGTTGAGAAGGTCAGAAACACACATGAGGTGTCTTTACTTGGAGGCCGGGTGCAAAATGCTACTTCTAGGAACTTGGCTAAGCAGAGAGAAATTAGAGATTAGATGCCAGCTTCATATGGCAACACATTAGCCCATTGATTATCTGAGGGTAACTTTACCCTTAACCCTTTGTGAATAGCATGAGATGTTTACACACAAAACATGTTATTCTACATTGTTCTTGTTTGTGCTAAATTAATCCAATTTACATTTATATTCCAGTGATTTAGGAAACTGAAGTTCAGCAAGAGAAAAAAAAGCTGTTCAAAGTCATTGGGAGAGGCACCCCGCCCCCAGACCTTTTCACTTCTGCACAATGGGGGTTTGACTGGAAACCTCTGCAATCTTTCAAATATTTCACATCCAAACATTCAAAGAAAGGGAGGAGGTATTTTTATTGTGGAGACGTAACAGTGGAATGAAAATAGAGAAATGGAATAAAAAAGTGTAAAAGCAGAGAAGTTACTCACCTCTCCAACACCTGCACCTACTCTCTGGCTCTGAGTGCTGCAAGTTTGGAAAAGCTCCTATGTAAACTTCCTCTTTCTGCCCAACATCTGTGATTGGCCCCGAAACTCAATCCCATTACTGAGAACTTTCTGCATCCGTGATTACTCATAGGTGGAGATCATTTCCTCATTTTGAGCATCATAGCCCCCTAGACCAGCCATTCTCGACCTTGGCTGCATGTTAAACTCACTTGTTCAAAGCATCATTTCAAAGTATCAGTGCCCAGACATTCTGATTTATAGGTCAGGTGGGGGCTGCTCAGATATTGGAGTTCTTTAAAGATACTCAGATAATTGTAATTGCGGCCAAGCTTGGGAACCACTGCTCAGAACCTTCAGCTGTGATTAGCTGCCTCCTGTCATTTAAAAAATCCATCCACATTTTCTTTACATATAAGTGACACATTAAATACAAGGGGTTCATCAAGAACCAAGTTAATCGGTTTTACACTGACATTAATTTTTGTAGATGTATAAATACGACTTGAAAATTTTGAATTTTGAGGTTCTTTTCATATTTTAGAATGAATATATCTCTATCTACATCTCACATCTATCTGTTCAAACTTGAGTCTCTAGAACAACACAATATACTATACAATAAATTGAATAAAATAAAATAGCTTAATACAATAAAATATTTTAATACAGAGTCCAGAGGGGAATTATGAAGTATCAATTAGTAGTTATAAAATAGTCATGGGGATTTAAAATACAACACAGGGAACATAGTCAATAATATTGTGATAACTATGTATAGTGCCAAGTGGGGGCTAGATTAATTGGGGGATCACTTTATAAATTACATAAATGTCTAACCACTATGCTGTACACCAGAAACTAATAAAAATAATACTGAATGTCAATGTAATTGCAAAAAATGCAAATATAAAAAATATAAAATAATTTAATATAATAAGCATGTAATATAAGCCACATATGTAATTTTTATTTATTTTTATTTATTAATTTTTTTATTATGGTGATATTGGTTAATGAAATCCAGTAAGTTTCAGGTGTGCAATTTAACAGTAAGGTGTACACATACACACACACACACACACACATTGCATTAAATTGAATCAATACATCTAAAATATTGTATCGACTGTTAGTCAATATAAAATAATTTTGTATTTTTAAAAATACTTTTATTTTACACTTGGCTTTTGTCATAATGGCTTCAAAATTTTGTCTGTATTTCACACTTATAGCACATTTCAGTTTAGATTAGTCACTGTCCTGGCATTCAGTAGCCATGTGTGGCTAGTGGCCACCAATGGGTTAAGTCTAGAGCTGAAGACAGAGGAAAGTGTCCTCTGTCTCTTAAAGGGAGGAAGGTCAGGGGATCAAAAGAATTGGTCTCCTGGCATGGGGTTATTTATCTGAGACTTCATCTATCTGTCTGTCTATCTATTCACTATTTATCTATCTATCATCTATTTTTCTATCATCTATCTATCTATCTATCTATCTATCTATCTATCTATCTATCTATCATCTATCTATCATCTATCATCTCTGAAGAGTTTTTTAGTAAGAGGAAGATAAGCCATCAGCCCTCAGACCTGATAATCAGCCCACCAAACCTGCCTTCCCGGTCATGATACTCAGAGATGGACATTGATCCCTTGAACTTTTCTAGGCTGTGCAAACTTGGTCAAGGGTCCTAACCTCTGTGCTTTAGTATTTGTAAGATGAAGATAACAATAGCACCTGCCTCATAGAATAAGAGTATTTTAAGTGAGTTACTACTTCTAATGGATTTGAACAATATGTGAAAGAAAGAAACTCTTATTAATAAATTCTGTTTAAAGGTAAATATTTTACCTCAGGTAAGATGGGAAGATAGCAGGGTCCTACTGAAAAAAAAAATCAGGCAAGCTAAAAAAAAGGAAAGGAGGTAAATTTATTTTTCTTTACTCAGTAATGACTGGCTACCAGGATGACTAGTATATTCTCAATCTCAATAGAAGAAGGAAGACAAAGAATTAATTTGATGCACCCACACAGATGGGTATGTGTGTGTGTGTGTGTGTGTGTGTGTGTGTATGGAATGAATTTGAAAGGAAATAGTTAATGGGTCCATTTTCAGAGCACTATTTAATAAACTCAGTAATATTCAGCTTCTGAGACATTTTTACTTTATGTTTTCATGTTGGTATTAATACAACTTATTGTTTATGTAATAGTTAAGTTAAGGTCATCTGGTGGACCACCTTACACCCAAGGACTGGGGAGCAACCTTGATAGACCCTGAGAATCTGGAAATATGTTTTCTGTTAAAAAGAAATTGGTATGTGTCTCACATGTGAAAATATTTGCTCTTGAGAATAAAAATACTCCTTTCCATACCAGTGTATGTTTTTACAAGGGAAATTGAGATGATGAATTCAGTGTTCAAAGTTTATGTTCCTTACATGGAACTGAAGTGATAATCCATTGAAAGATACTCTGATGGAGTTTGTGTTGTCAGGCTTTAATTTTCCTGGAAGCAGGGCTCTGATTCTTCCATGAATCCTAAATGTTGTATATGTGAGCAACACTTTTGTGAAGTGGGTATCCCCATTACCTTAAACCCAGAAAAGGAGATATTTGATTTTGTATCTTGTGCACACTCTGAGAAACTACAACCCTATTAGTCAATACTATAATACATAGTAATCATGGGACTGGCTAAATATTTTAGTTCTTAGAGAGATTATATGTTAGCCATCTGTCCAAAGCAAATCTATTTTTCCTGTTATGTAAAATTTCATAGACATGGAAAAATGAGGCAGCAAATATTTTAAAGTATATTTATTTTTATAGAAATGTATACCCTCTTGACTCAAGTGTCAGAGGGTAGTTATAAGAACAAAGCAAAACTTCCTCATTTCCTACTATCCAAAAGTGGTCAGTGAACATGCTCTCTTGTACCCTGCTGTTTCTCCCTAAAATGATATCCTGAACATTTTCACATTTTTTATCCTTTTTTCTCTCCCTCCCTCTCTCTTTCCCTGCCCCCCTCTATATATGTATATATAAAATATTTATAAAAATGAACTATATATAATGTATAGGAACAGGAATTATATATATGCAATGCACGTGACCATGGATTATAATATAATTATGTACATTATCAAATGAAAAATTATTCAGTCATTTAAATTATGCACATACTACAAAAATATATGTAGTAGATAATAATAATATATTATACACATAATATATTATATCTAATATAATATATAAATATATACATATACAAATATATGCATAGTTATAAATATAACATGTATAATATATAATATATAAAATAGTTTATAAATGTATAGATATGCATGATTTAAATGACAGTAGTTTTCCATCTGGTCATGCACATAACTGTCTTTATCATTTCCATGGTCTACTTTAATATAATATTTTTGTGTTTGTGTGAGCCTGTGTGTATGTGCTCTTGTGTATTCTCCATTTAAAGAATACTGAACTGAGACTTCCTGAGAAAACAGTTCTATGTTGTGTAATCATCTCTGTGGTCAAGTTCCCAAAATGGGTTTGTTGAGTTAAATGCCACTGTATCTTATGTTTAGAGATATGTTGCAAACCATTCTTTAGAAATTCTGCACAACTGATGCTTCTGCCAACTTCTTCCTCTGACTCAACCACAGCTGCTAGTCAGCCACTGTGGCCTCTGTGTACGTCTAAAATCTGCTCTTTCCTTCCATGCCCATGACCTGATTTGGGCTCAGACCTGACCTCAGACACGGCTTCTCTCAGTAGTCTGCAAATGCACTCCACTTTGAGTCCTGTCTCCACTGTGGTCTCCAGGGAGATGTGTCTCAGACACAGCCCTGGTCTGGCACTGCTCCATTCAACACTCTTCCTTGATCACCAACCCCGTCTTCTATACAATCTAGACTTCACATGACTGTCAGAACTTGTTTGAATCTGGCTTTGCTCAACTGATTCCCAATGGTCTTACTTCTTTTCCTTTTTCTCCCCTACTTGGCACTCAGTCCGAGCCAAAGTCTGTGATTCCTGACAGTGTCTTTTTCTCAAAAGGGATGATGTGCTTTGAATTTTATTTTTAAAGTAAACATACATATTTAAGGTATACAGGATGGTGATATAGTTAATAATACTGTATTGAACACTGCGGTTGTATCTTCCCTCTGCATCTTATGCCTGTGGATCCTTTGCTGTGGCCTCTGTGGCTGTTTTCTGTTCATCTGTTAATTCACATGGCCTCATCTGTTATCACTTCTGGCTAATCTGAACAACTGAATTGTTGCAGAATAAATTCTGTCTATGTAACATTTTTTACCCACTAGACCAGGGGTTGGCAAATGTTTTCTGTAAATGACCAAAGAGTCAATATTTCAGCCTTTGTGAACCATGGTTCTCTGTCTCAAAGATTCAGCTTTGCCCTTGTAGTGAAAAAGACAATATATAAATTAATGTTACTGTGTTCCTATAAAGCTTTATTTACATCAAAACAAAACAAAATAGGCAATGGACCAGATTTGGTCTGTGGACTGTATAGTTTGATAATCCCAGGTCTTGTGTAAGGGTCAACAAAACTGCTGGCCGAATAAAGTTTTATTGAAATATGTTCATTTACATATCAACAGTTTGCTGACTTCTGCACTAACTCCCTGGTTGTCAATCTCAGCTGCACATTGTATTGGCCTGGCAAACCTTAGGAATTTTACTGCTGGGGTCCCATTCTAGATTTGTATCTAATTCAAACTGGGGATTAAAGCCTAGTTCCCAGGATTTAAAACAATTCTTTAGTTGATTTAAATATCCAACCAAGCTTGAAGATTATGCATGGGAACCACATCTCTTAAGTTGCTGTCTCTTAATTGTCTGTGTTAGAAATAACTATGAATTTTAAAAATAATATTGTTTTCTAAATATTGTCCTTGGCTGGGTGAAAAAGCTATAAAATAAATCTTCAAAGTTCCTCCTCCATCCTGTAGAATCAGTCTTCAATGTTCCTCCTCCATCCTCCCTGTCCCTCAACCACTCTTCTTCAAGCTAAAGTTTGGGAACCATTGCACTAGACCAGGGGTTGGAAAATGTCAAGGGCCAAATATTCAATATTTTGGGTTTTGTGGGCTATTTGGTCCCTGTTGTGATCCTTTAATTCTGCCATTATACATAATACACAAATAAAGGTGTGTGGCAATGTTCCAATAAAACATTACTTAAAGATATTGGCATTTAAATTTTGTATAATTTTCACATGTCATAAAATGTTATTCTTTTTTCACATTTTCATCCTATTTAGGTTTCATGAATCTAGATATGTCTATTATTTTCCTTGTGGTGATCATATCACAGGTGAATGCGTATGTCCAAACTCATCAAGCTGGACATAGTCAACATGTTCAGTTCTTTGTATATCAATGATACCTCAATAAAGCTGTTAAGAATACTATTCTTCTTTTGTTTTTTCAACCACATAAAATGCTATACTGATGATGGTTATACAACAACGTGTCACAAAACTTTGTACTTAAAAATGGTTAAAATGGTAAATTTTGTGTTATTGTAGTTGAAAAAGGGGTACTATGGAAAGTGACCTCACAGGGTGATCTAATCATAAATTTCTAATGGGGCAGGTTATGGTGGGTAGTCAGCTCCAGTCATGTAATTTCTTTAGTAAAAGGCTCATCTCTGTCTTAAGCAAGTCCTGTCTGTTGTTTCTGTGCATCTAGGTTAACATGCCTTTGAAATAAAGATAGCCACCACAAGATAGCACAGAATCTTGTTAACTCTCCTGTAATTCCATTATCCGTCTTGCTTTTGCCCACCTCCATGAAATTATCTTCCTTAATCTCAAATGCGGAAAAGAAGTTGCAAAGCTCTTCTAGGTAGAGGGTGTTTAAGATCCTGTTTCCTGGCAATGGTTATCACTTTTTGCTCATGTAAACTCTTATAAAAACTCTCTATAGATTTGGACATTTCTTATGCTGACATTTGCATATATTTTACCACAGAAAAAAGTAAAAATGTAAAATGAGGGTTGTATAGAAACATATGGCTTGCCAGATTTGGCCTGTGGGTGATAATTTGCCAACTCCTTCACTAGACATCTTTTGATGAAATAATTGGTTTTAGGATCTCTTCTGTGTGCCTAAGCTGTAACATTAAACCTGGTACCTGAGAAAATGTATGTATATTTGTTTAATGAATGAAAACTTACAAAAAAATGACACTATCACTTTCTCAGTAACTTCAAGGGTCTCACAAATTGCTGGGCAATCATAGTAGAGATTCTGGAACAGATTGGGTGATAATCTTGATGTCTCCGGATTCAGGGGGCAGCAGGGTCTTCTGAGCGACCTGGGTCACCTCAGTCCCCAATGGCCTCATATTTGGAAGCAGTGATTCCAGAGGAGAGACCTAATATGTAGTTCTAGGTCTTGCTGTTCATGTGCATGACAAGTGTTGCATACCCACTGGTCTGGGTCTGCCTGGGCAGCAAGGAGAGTGTTGCAGCTGTCCCCTAGGCGAGGACACTGCAGATCAAGTGGAAATAGGTAACCTCCTTCAGTTCTATAGTTTCATAGGCCTGAGGAAGAAAGGGAGAATATGATATGGGGGTATGAATCCTAGTCCTGGCTGGTCCCAGGTCTGGCTATGATCCAGGCTCACAGCTAAGAATAGGATCCCAGATTTAAATGTTACATTAGTGTAGTGTAGTAGGGTGCCTGCACCTAAAATATGTAAACATAATTCAACTTATTGTATCACACATGTGTGGATGAATGCCACTATTGTACTCTGATATATATGGAGCCCATGCAGTCCCTGGGGTAGCAGAAGGGGAGCACAAGAAGGGGAACAGAAGAAGAGTGAAAACAGAAGCACGATCCTCACCATAGAACTGCACTCCCTGCAACAGAAGCATGCTCCCCACAATAAAGTTGGTGCCTGCCATTTTATTCTCATGTCGGTTGTTTGTGCATTCTTCCACCTGGGCATCTCACCACTGAAACCTTCCCTTCTCGATGAGCTCAGCGCTAACAGGGGGGTATGACATGGGGACCAAGGGATTGTTGGGGGCTGTCTCTCTGTCCTAGAAGCATCTGAAGGAAAGATAAAGTTGTTAGGGACTATGCACAATTCTCCCTCAAATTCATATGCTGAAACCCTAACCTCCAATATGGTGGTATTGGGAGTTGGTGACGTTGGTAGGTGGTTAGGCCCAGATGAGGTTGTGAGGGTTGAAATCTCATAATGGGATTAATGTTCTTCTAAGAGGAGACCAGAGCACCAACTCCCTCTCTGTGCCACCCTGCGAGGGCACAGCAAGAAAGAGACCACCTTTAGAGAACTCTCTCCAGGAACCAAATCATCAGAACCTTGGTCATGAACCTCCCAGCCTCGGGAATGGTGATAAATAAATGTTGTCTGAGCCTCATGGTCTGTGGTTCTCCATGACAGCAGCCCAAGTAGACAGCAGGCCAAGTAGAGGTGGTCATGTTTCCACAGAGACTATTGTAGACATCTCAGCCCTATCTTCTGATCTCACAGACGAGAACCCAGGCTCAGAGAGTTGTGATCGCAGCTCCAGCCAGCAAACTAGCCCATACCTCCTGCCTTTGGGCTCTTTCAGCCCCCTTTCCCAGCCAGCAATGTTCCTTTCTGTTTCCCCTCTATGATTTGTACCACCTGGGGTGTCGGCCCAGGCTTCCCTCCCCATCTTAAGGACATACCGCTTTTGGCTTTGAGATGTTGAAGGAAGAAGAGTGGGAGGAGAAGGAGGATAAAAAAGAAGGCCACTGTCAACTCAATTAGGAAACCAGGCTGTTTCTGGGTTGGGTCATCAGATGGGGCTACAAAGGAGGAAATAGTGTCACAGCAGCCACCGTGTACAAAGTACCCACACACAAGGGACAGCTCCTGTGTGCTTGCCCAGTCCCCCTATCCCACCACAACCCCTCAGTATTGGCCTTTATGAACAAACATATGCATGGAGACACTCTGCAAAGGAGCTGGATCTGCCATCTCAGAGGATCTACCTCGCTCATCTTCTGCCTCAAACGTTGAAAGGTTAAAAAAAGGGCAACTGACCTTGGACTGGGACTAATACAAGCATGTGTCCCAAAGAACTATTTGCAAATATAACAAGAGAGCAGATATTATGACAATGGGACTGAGGACTGCTGAGCAGAAAACCAAAATTTTCGTTTAGAATTGGCATCACGCCAATGGAAATGGCCTCCTTCTGTGGTCGTAATTGTTCCCCATCCCTGTAAATACCCCTTGCCTTTGTCTCTCGAGTGGAACATTATTTGGGCTTCTGCCTGAACCAGTGCTTCATGAATAGCTATTCTAATTGAGATCAATAAATACTTGTTTGCCTCTCACTTTGAAAGACCTTTTATTTTTAGATTAACACCCCATTTCTTAGAAAAAGAGAATAAGCTTTGATTACCTCATTTGCTTGGCCCATGAAGTAATAGATAAGGGAGAACTTGGAAATGGAAATTTATCAATGTATAGACCAACTGTTTTTGTGTGGCCCCTGTGCCTGGGTTGGATTTTTACATTTTAAAACTGTTGACACAAATCAAAAGAAGAATAATATATTGTGACATGTGTAAATGATCTGAACTCCAAATCTCCATATCTTTAACATTACATTTTGTGGGAACACAGCTATGCTCATGTGCTTCCATGTGTCATCTGTGGTGCTTCTGTGCTACAAAGTCAGAGCTGAGTAGTTGTGAAAGAGACCAGAAGTCCACAAAGCCTAAAATATTTATGATCTGGCTCATTAGAGATAGTATTTGTCAACTCCTGGGGTTGAGTTGGTAACCCAGAGAGAGACATCTCAGGAAAGAGGCAGCAGAGATAAATCATGAGTGTAAAGATAGCAAAGAGCTTACTAGAAGAAATAAGCTATTATGAAACAGATTCATGGATACAGAGAGCAAAATGATGATTGCCAGATGGGAGCGGGGTTGAGGGGCTGGGTGAAAAATGGTGAAGGGATTAAGAAGTACAATTGGCAGTTACAAAATAGTCACAGGGTTGTGAAGTACAGGGAATATAGTCAATAATATTATAATGACTATGTGTGGTGCCAGGTGAGTACTAAACTAATCAGGGGATCACTTTGTAAGGTGTGTACCTGTCTAACCACCATGTCATCCACCTGAAATATGCCATATACAGTGAATAATATTGAATGTCAACTCTAGTTGAAAAAAGTCTGATGGGCAAAAAAAAAAAAGGAATTAAGCTGTTATATCAAAACTTGTGAGAAAAGTATACATTTGCATCACTTGAAAGCAGATAACAGGTAACACTACAAGAATTATTTATGTGATGATGAAAGCATGCTAGATTCCGATAATACTGTTGTTGTTCTTTTTAAAATAAAATAGGCAATGAGTTGAGTCATAGTCTTCTCATACTGGTTCTACCCTCATTATCTTATGTATTTTTGGCCCCAGTAGATTATACTTCCATGTTTGTGTTTCCCCTTAGTACTTTCTTCTCATTCTACCCACAGTCTCTGGGTTATCTCATCTACTTTATTCACAATCTTAATGCTCATCAATCCCACACCTGTATCTCCAGTCTTATACCCTTCTAGCTCAAGGCTTATAAAGATAACTTCCTACTGCATACTTGCCCCAGGATGAAGCACTGCCAACTCAAAAGCAACAAGTTCAAGACAAAACTCCTCTTTATGCACCCCAACTCCTCATATGTCTATTTCTTCATAAATGGCCCTCCCCAATAAGTGCACATCACAGGTACTGATGGGACTGCAAGCAAGTTCACAAATTCTTCTCAACATATGTGAAGGAAAAAATGGTGTCCATAACCACAAAAGGTCTTGGCTCAATGGTTGTCCTTAATCCATGTATGTGGAAGAAATGGGGCTCAGAGGAGGAAAAAGATATGAATTATTTGTAGGAATAGCTCTCATAAGTTTTGCGTCCTCAGTGCCATATAGGAAAGAAGGCTTCGGGGACAATCTGATTTTTTCCAAGTATCTGGGCTGATATGATGGGTATCTTCCTGCTGGAAGTAGAGGGCTGTGGTGAGTCCCAGACACTCACAGGAATATTGGCAATAAGGATCGATGATGAATGGTATCTGTGGACCCTACTGATTTAATTCACAATTCATAGACTGTCTAATCTCTTATCTCCAGTGGAGAGCAGCTCCACCTTTTAATTGTATTGGAGTAACATTAGTTAATAAAATTATATAGGTTAGAAGTGTGCAATTGGGGTGACATTAGTTAATAAAATTATATAGGTTACAAGTGTACAGTTCAATAAGACATTATCTGTATATTGCACTGTCAGTTTACCCAAAGTATAGTCTCCTTTTCTCACCATATATTTAATCCCCTTTACCCCTTTCTACCTTCCCCACACCCCTGTTCCTTCTGGTAACCACCATACTGTTGTCTATGTCTATGAGTTTTTGTTTGTTTGTCTTGTTCAATTGTTGCTTTCAGTTTTATATCCCCCATATAAGTGAAATCATAGGGTTCTCAACTTTTTCTGTCTGACTTATTTTACTTAACATGATATTCTTGAGATCCATCTATGTTGTTGCAAATGGCAGTATTTCATCTTTTCTTATGGCTAATATTTCATTGTATTTATGTACCACACTAAATATTTATTCGTAAATATATATGTACCCCTATGTTCATTGCAGCACTATGCACAGTGGCCAAGACAGAGAAACAACCTTTTAAAATGTGTTTGTTCTCTGCCTCCAGCCATCAGAAGCCCTCCTAAGAAACCAGCTCTCTCTCTGGTAAATAATCTATTCCAAGTCTGATAGAAGAGATATGGAAACTTATACTTTCAGTTTTCCACCTAAACAGGTTACTCTCCAGTTGAACCACTGGGCCCTGTGGGACCAGAATAACCAGGAGCTTCTGCAAATGGAAGAAAAATGGGAGTGCTTTCTTTATCTCAGTTTAGGGTCTCTCCTACTGGAATATTTTTCAGTGTTTCATCTAAGCCAGTTATTCATTGTGTAGATGTATGGGTTCTGGTCGGGACAGAATCGTCAGGAGCTTCTGCAAATGGGAATGAAATGGAGGTGGTTTCTTCACTTCATTCTGTTCTCTGTACACAGACTCACAATAACCTACATGCCCTCCCAGCCCTGGGACATGTGGTAGGAGAGCCACATGGTGGTGTCTCAGCAGATAGTGCTGACACCACCTCCTCACCCTGCTGTCCTCCCCTCTCCCAATCACTCTCAACCACAGGAGGGGACATGGGGTTGGATGGGCTTCCTCACCTTTAACCACAAGCTGTAATCTGTCACTAGGGTGAGACCACACCTAGAGGTAATTGTGGAAGGCACTGTAGCAACTGTATGTCCCTGTCTGTGTGGAGGTGACTTGATCCCCGTGGAAGGCCACCTGGAGTCCATTGCCCTGAGATATAAGGTGTTTTTTATGGATGGCGTAAACTCCATCTTCTTTGATGAGAAAGAATACATTAAACTTAAATCTTGAGAAACACTGTAACTTCACATTGTCCCCTGAAACCACCACAGTGCCTGTCAGACTCAAGAGGGAGGGTTTGTCATAGACTCCTGGGAAAAAAGGAAATTTGGTGATGAATGGGAGGCCAAGCACATCCACTGTTCCATTTTATTCTCAGGAACAGAAAAGCTCTGATACTGAGGAAAGCTGACTCTGTATCATTTCTATTTCTGTTCTAGAATAGAGCCTTTGTTGCTTCCTGCTCATATCTCAAAGCCTGGTTCTTCCCTTTGCAAAGAGGTCCATCCCCACTCTTCTACCTCTGTGTCCCACTCACCAGTCATCACCAGATTCAGGGGGTCACTGAGCTCAGACCAGTGGCCTCTACTGTGATAGGAACACTGGTATAGCCCTGTCCGGTCTGCTGTTATCTCTGTGATCATCAAACTGTTGTCCTTCCTAGGTACCAGTGATTTTAATCTGTCCTTGAACTTAAGGCTTCTCACTTTATGTATTTTGTATGCGTCAGCTTGTGCAGATCCTTTGCACAGGATGGTCAGAAGATTTTTATACTGAACCATGAATCTAGGCAATGCTGTTATAACAGGTTGGGAGAGATTCCTAGAAGAAGGTAACAGGTAATGGGCTTACAGGTGTATCTGTTTCTCAAGCCATCTTCCACTTCCTCCCCTCTTCCAGCCACAATCTAGATGCCAAACCCCTATCTGCCCAGTCCTCAAGAGGGCTGATACCTGCCCTCAATCTTAATATCTTGGGATGTTATGGGAACACTCACCTCCCTGTGCCCAAGTACTCTGGCTGAGACATGACTCTGGAAGGAAACACCAGGTGAGAAGAGCCCTGCTTCACAGAACCATTGGCCTGCCCCATGTAGCCTGTGTTAATGCCTCAACCCTTGACTCCTAGACTCACCAAGACACAGCAGGGTGGGAAGAACCCCAGACATGTCCTGAATCCTGGAGGTCCACTGGCCTCAGCAATGCCACTCAAATGAGGAATGAGCTCTCAGAAAGTGATACAAATCTACAGGAAGTAGTGGGGTGGCCTGGGTCCTCATCTCTAGTGGGAAGGCATTTTACATCCTCTTCCTGCTAGGTGGGGATTGTGGACGCAGCTAACATCACATAGATGCTCATCAGTGGGACTTCAAACTAACATCTGTCCAAATTGGTCCCTCTTCTATGTTCCTAATTCTTCACCATAATCTAAACTTTCAAAGTGAATGGTAAGAGAGGTGACAGGCAGAGTACAGATAGAATTAGGTCCCAGTCTGAGGTCTTCTCTGAAATACCATGTGAACCCATGGCTCTGCTTCTATATGCTGAGCCTCCTCTTCTTGTGTACAAAATGGGGTGAAAATCTTGACTTTCTAAACAGCTACATTACCTTGTGCACTTTGTCCCGAACTGTCATTGCTAGGGAGGTAGCAGTGTCAACATCTGTCCTTTGCCTTTAATCTGTGTTTCTACTCAATCTAAATCTGTCCTGGGTGTAAATGATGAATCTAAACCAGGTATTATCTCTGGGTTTTATTATCTCTTAGTTCTTAAAACACCTCACTGGCTGAAACCTATTGGATGTCTGTCATCGTTGTCATCTATGTTCCTGGATAAACATGTAGCCTTGATTTAGAGTGCCTGTTGTCCCATTCAGGGTATAGGGTGCTAGTGCTGACCAAGCATGGGCAATGCTGTGATGAGTAACTGCCACAAAATGAAGTTCTTGGTGTTGAGGGTGCAGCAGTGCAAACCAAAAAATTGTGATCTGTGGGAGGAGCAGCTACACCCACAACAGTGCTCACCTGGCCTGTGGGAGCTCAGAGCACTGCTGCCCAGAGCTGAGTCCTGAGGCTCCTTCACCAGTGCTCTGAATCATCCTGAAGCTTCATGCCATCATCTGATGATTGTTTTAAATGAACCAGCAGTAGTACGTTCCTTCGATATCACCTGAAAACAGCAGAGCTTTAATAAGTGGTTGGTTCTGGAGCTTATAGAAAAGGGAAGAAGTAAGGGTGGATGTTCCCTAGATTTTTACTTGAGTTACTGATTGAAAGCTGCTTTCCAAAACTGGGGAGCAACAAGCCTGCATTTTTCTGTGTGTGTATGTGTGTGACATCCATTAGCATTTTCATTCACTATATTACCTCATAGGCTCTTTACCTTCAGAATGGAGGTGGGCTGGGGCTGCTTGATATTAGTGCTGCCAAATTTGTGTACTGTTTATTTAGGTACTGCCTTTACTTTAAAATACTTCCATGGTTGAATCAATTTCATAATACAAAGCCTTATACTCTCTTAGACAGTGGCCTCCTCTTGCCAAAGCCCTGGTACAGGTCCACATACCCCATATCCACAGCTCTTAATTTATTTGCTTCTGAGACCTTTGTAGACATTGGTAGAATTAAACATAATTCTTCAAGTTCAGAAATAGCTCTTACTTCCACTAGGGTTTTCCTCTGGTAGCTGTGTGTCAGTAGTATCCATTTAAGCTTGATATCACCAGTATCATCACAGCCTGGCCATCACAGCCCGAAAATCAGATCCTCTGTATTTATATCCTTGGGTCATGGCCTGAGCATAGGAAAACATGGTGTAGATGTTGTAATTTGAGATGTCTATGGCTGAGGAGAAGGGATTTTCCCAGGACTGAGAAGATAACTGAATATTCCAGCTCAGAAGCTGACAGGTCAAAAGTTGTTAGATAGGGTTTCTTTTCTTTCATACTAGGAGAAAATACACATATCAATCACAATGTATGTATGTATGTATGTATGTATGTATGTATGTATGATCAATCAATCTATCATCCATCTATCCATCATCCATCCATTTATTTATCCATCCTCCATCCACCCATTTTTCATCCATCCATCCATCCATCTAGCTAATCTAACTCCATCTGTTAGAGCCACAGAAGGAGACCTTGAACACAGCAGTCACTATTTTTTAAAAGTACCATTTCCAATCACATTCTGTAGCATTTCTTTGCTCTCAAACTAGTTTGGTTCAGCTTTTCGGAGCACAGACCATAAAACTGTATTATTAGGAAAGAAAAAAAATGATGGAGGCTCTGTTCATCCCTCTGGCGACCAAATCAAAGTTGTGATGGAAACAAGGAACAACATCAAGGAAAAATTGCCTGGGATCTAGAGGAATTAGCCATATAACTAGGGAGAAATCTAAGAAATCACCCTGTATTAGCAGAAGATAGTATGGGGCGAGGACGCAGGGCTTCCATGTCTTGAGCTGCAGAATGAGACAGAGGCTGCAGCAGTGGCAGAAGCTCTTAAAGGGGCCTTGTCTGCAAGCGGATTTTTGCAGTGATGGACTTGCTTGCTCTGAGCACCAGTGCCTATTCGGCTGCATGCAGGGGGCACCAAGGACTTTCAGGGAGACATTGTTAGAGTGAGGGACAAGGCCAGGCGAGATTCAATCCGTACAGAAGTGCCGGCAGTATCTATTGTTCCCTGTTGATCCCTCCCTTACTATCAGTGCACAGGACATAGTGCCACCATAGCCATGAGGTCATCAAACTGGATAACAGAGGTCGCTCTGCCCAGGGGATTCCCTGAAACCTGCTTCCCCCAACTCGTGACCCCATCCAAGCCATACCCAGGTGTATCCTGGGCAAGTCAGGGGCTCCTTGCTGAGACTCACATTGGAGGCAGCCTCAGTTTCTGGTGTGGCCTTTTGAGGCAACTATAAACACAACATCTGTAGATTGCTTGCTGAATCTTAACAGGTGGCCCTGGAGTGCTAAAGGCTTGGGCTAAATTTGGCCTGCAGCTGAACCCCTCTCAGGACTATGCCACTGGATACCTACTTCACAAATCCACACTAATAAGACTGGGAGACTTAGGAGCTTTGCTTAGTACAAAGAAATAGACACAGAAAGGCAGCCAAAATGAGAAGATAAAGATACAGAAACATTATGAGAGAACAGAACAGAGATCCAGAAATAATGGAGTCAAGCAATCTTACAGATGCAGAGTTCAAAACACTGTTTATAAAGATGCTCAATGAACTTAGGGGAAGTGTAGATTAATTTGGTGAGAACTTCAACAAAGAGATAAAAAACATAAAAATGGAAATGAAAATTATAAAAGGGACCCAGTCTGAAATGAAGAACACACTGAGATGAGGAGTATATTGTATGGAATAAACAAATTGAAAGAAGAAGAGGATCTAATGAGCTATTTAGAGAACAGGAAAGCCAATTAGGATACTCAATTAGAATGTTAAGAAAAAAGTTAACAAAACTATAAAAATAATTTAAGGAAGACATGGGACACTATTAAGCCTCTAAATATTCATCTGATTGTTATAAATGAAGAAAATCAAGATGTTGAACAGCTATTTGAAGAAATAATGATGGAACACTTCCCTAACCTGGTGAAGGAAATGGACATAAAACCCCAGGAAGCTCAGAGAATTCCAAAAATCAGGGATCCAAAGAGGCCCACATCAAGACAAATCTTAATTAAAATGCCAAGTGTTAAATACAAAGAAAGAATATTAAAAGCAGAAAGAAAAAAACAAATAATTACTTATAAGGGAATACTCATAAGACTGGCAGCTGAGTTCTCAAAAGAAACTATGCAGGACAGAGGGCTTGGCAAAAAATATTTGACAGGATGAAGATCCAGGATATACAACTAAGAATAATTTATCCAGCAAAGCTATCATTTAGAGTTGAAGGACAGATAAAGAGCTTCCCAAGCAAATACCTAAAGGAATTTATCACCATCAAGCCAGTATTACAGGAAATATTAGGGGGACTTCTTTAAGAAGAAAAAACATGTATCAAAAATAGGAATAAAAAATGGTAACAATTACATTGCTATCAATAAGGACTTTAAATGGAGAAGAATTAAGTGCTCCAATAAAAAGATAGAGTGGCTGAAAGGATAAGAAAACAAGACCCCTACATATGAAAAGGAAGAGGATGAGAAAAGATACTGCTTTGATGAACCTAGAAGGTATTTAAGTCAGACAGAGAAAGATAAACACTATGTGATTTCACTTATACGCGGAATCTAAGGAATAAAAAGAACAAACTAATCAAAAACAGATTCACAAATATAGTGGACAATTTGGTGTCAGACAGAGGGGAGGGAGTTAGCGAGCTGGCAGAATGGGACTAAAGTAGTACAAATTAGTAGCTGACGGATAGTCATGGAAATGGGGAGCACAGAATAGGGAATGCAGTTAGCATCGATATACTGGATAGGTGGAGGGTCAGGGGAGGGAGGGAACAACTGAGGGGATCGTTTTATGGACTATGTAGTTGTCTAACCAATGTACTGTATACTTGAAACTAAAAAAAAAATGACTGGATTATTGAGTTCTTAAACCCACTGTTTTTTTTTTTTTGTATGGACCCAAGGACTGAGAATGATTTCTACATTTTTAAATGGTTGAAAAATAAAAAGAAAATGACTATTTTGGGATCTCTGGAAATGGTTTGAAAAACAAAATGTTGTGTTCATATTCAAAGTTGTATTGGAACATAGCTGGGCCCACGCTTATGTGTTAACTATAGTTGTTGTGGCTGAGGAGAAGGGGTTTTCCCAGGATTGAAGATTTTTTGCTACAACAGCAGAATTGAGTAGTTATAACAGAGATGAAATGTCTTGCAATTTACTATTTGGCCTTTAGTGGAAACCTGTTGATTCCTGACTTAGAATGACAGTGACAACTAGGAGAGTCTTAGAAGGCATCTTAGAGAAAACTTCCCAGGAGAGTCTAGAGAAAACTTCCCAGAAAAAGCTATGCATATGCTTAATTCAATGATTTTTACTAAATTTACCAACTTATGCAACCACCACAATTCAGTTTTAGAGCATTTTGTAGACCTAATAGGATATCAAATTCCCATTTATAGTTTATCCCATCTCTATCTCCAGCCCCAGGCAATCTGCTTTATGTCTCTATAGGTTTAACTTTCTTGAAATTTTATATAAGTGGAATCATATGATAGGTGGTCTTTTGCATTTATCTTCTTTCACTTGGCATAGTGTTCTCAAGGTTTATCCATGTTATAGCATATATCAGTATCTTGTTTCTTTTTATTTATTTTTATTGAGTGGGATATAATTGACATATTACATTGTGTAAACTTAAGGTGTACAACTTGTTGATTTAATATATTTATATATTGAAATTTGATTACCATTGTAATGTTAGGTACTACCTCCATCACATCACATAATCACCAATTTTTCAAATGTCTACTCTCTTAGCAACTTTCAAGTACAAAATACCATACTTTTGGCTATTGTCACCATGCTGTACATGATCCTCAGGACCTATTCATCTTCTAAATGGAAGCTTGTACCTTGGAGAACCATCTCTCCATTTTCTTCACCCCCAGCCTCTGGTAACTACCATTATATTCTTTGTTTTACAATTTCAGTGATTTTAGATTCTAAATATAAAGGAGGTCTTGTAGGATTTGTCTTTCTTTGTTTGCCTTATTTCATTTAGCATAATACCCTCCTGGTTTATCAACTTTGTCACAAATGGCAGCATTTGTAGAGCAGGGATTTAGATGGTGGTTTGTTTTTCTCCCTCTCGGGTGACAGTCCTGCCTTGTCTATGAGATTTACCTCCTCACTTGCAGGGACCTGCCTTAGATTGGTTTTAACAGGCCATTCTGTTGAAGTATTTTTGACTGTGGCTTCTTATCAGCTCATCCAGTGCTTGGTTCTTGCTACACAGTTCCTCTTTTACATATCCAACCACCATTGCAGGCTCTGTCTATCCCACCGAAACTCATTTATTCCAACAGAAGTCTGTTTAAATCCATCCCTCTCCTCTGCCACCCAGGAGTTACCTGGAGCAGGGGGATGTCAGTCAACATTTCAGTCTCAGTTGCTTCACTTAGAAATAAGGATGTTAAGAGTACACATGCCTCATAGGGCTATAGGATGATTAAATGAAATAATGTAATGTGAATTCATGAATATGTATGGAATCATTTTGCTTTCCAGTTAAATTTTTAACCCTAAAATACATGTGCCTGTGAATAAACAAGTGTACACTTTAATTTATGCATTTTTTTTATTTATTTAGTTAACTGGCTAGTTAGTTACTGTGCCTAGCAAATAGTTTAAGGTGCCGATTGTCATGCAATTCATTTTGATTTGAAGCCTGAATCTGCCAATTATAATCCTCTAACTAAACGAGCATTAGCGTTTTTTTTTATTTTTGAGCATTAGTTTTTAACATCAGTAAAATTGAAATAATAATAGTACCCATTTCATAAGTTTTATGAGAATTAAAGAATGTAACACATGCAAAGCTATTAAAATGGTTCTAAGCAATAATTTGCTTGGTAATTTAATTATTATTAACAGCAATTTTTCATTTTAAAACTGATCATGGATACATTCTTTTCATTGTACATGCTGTTAAATTGTCCTGTTAAAATGTTACATGGTATTGGATTCCAGGAGGTTGGCTGACATAACCAGTTTCTGCCTTATTGTTGGGCATTTGGTTGATTTGCAGAATATCACCTACCCTGGGAGTGTGTGAGAAAAATGACATTTTAATTTTAATTTGTGCTTACTGTTTATTAATGAGGTTAGTTATCAATATACTTACTGGATTGATATTTCAGTATTTCTGAATTATAAGGATGAGTTTTGGAAAGAGTGATTTTTAGAGAGTGAAGGGAGATATTTTGGCTCTGTGTTTTACCTATGTGTAATTAAATAGCAAAGTGACAAGCACCTTTTATAAATAGTGTGATTTTAACTAAGTTACCATTTGCTTAGGCTAATTGATAGATATACCAAACATGATATTCCCAGACATCATATGTCCACTATTTCTGTCTGTCAATTATACCTCAGTAAAGCTGGGAAAATAACTGACTTGTAACAGAAAGCTAAACTTAAATATTTCCAGAGAAACTAAAGAAATAAAATAACGAGTTTAAAAACACCCTCAAGAAGGAACTTCTGCTTCTAGCTATCACAGCTGTATCTGACCAGAGGCCTCACAGAGAATAATAATAAACATTGGATTAAAATATCACCCAGTTATATTCTTTATACACTTATTAGCCAAGGCTACAAAAAAACCCCCCTAACATCTGAGGAATCCTGGTGTTTGGGGTTAAGTGGATGTGACTTCCTACCTTTAGATAAGAATTTTATTAGAAAGAGGTTTTATTACCCCTCTGATCTGGGCTTTACCTGCTCTGGTAGCTCTGAGACTCTTGTCAAGCTCTGTGATGTTTTTGAACTTCAGTTTCTTAATCATATGTTTTAAATATTGTCCTCTTCACAGAAGTGTGGTGGAGATTTCACATATTTGTTTATGTAGAGAACCTGCTGTGACCCAGAGAATGCCCTTGAAATAATTTAATTCTCATTTCTGTCATCTTTAATTCCTTTATTGCCTTCCTCTTCCCCACCCTGTGCCTCTTTTTCTTTGTCCCTCTCCTTCTCCCTCTGTTATTTCCAATTTAAAATAAAGATATAGCATAACAGATAAGACTAAGGGCCAGCAAACTGTGTATGAGCAGTGGTTGAATCTGGCCTATTACTTGTTTTTGTCAATAAAGTTTTATTGAAATGTGGTAAGCACATTTACTATGCATTGTTCTGTCTTTTGGTAGAATTGAATAGTTGCAGCAGAGACTGTATAGCTTGCAAAATTGAAAATATTTACTATGTGGATTTTTACAGAAAATGTTTGCTGGGCCCTGGTTTAGACTGTGTCCTATAGATTTTGACTGCCTGTCACACTCTCTGTGCCTCAGATTTATCACCTGCAAAACAATTATGGTAATAGTAATGCCTGCTTCATTCTATTATTTGAGAATTGGATGAATTAATATATGCAATAAACTTTGAATGTAAAGGACACATAATCATTGCTAAATTCTATGTTTTTTATAATAATTATTACCACAATTATTATTATTTACATGATTATTTTAACCTCTGTGTTTCATTTTTCTACCTTTTCTCCCTATTTCTTCTCCTGCATCAAAGTTAGATAAGTATAAAATCCCATCCTCACTCTTTCTCTCTCTGTCTTTTCTCTGAGACCCACAATCCTGGAGATACCAAGTATCTCAAAGAGAAAAATCTCAAGATGAAGAAAAACCTAAGTTGTTGAATTCTTTCATCCTTCTTATGTAGCCATGGGTATTTTCTAGTCATAGAGTCTTAAGAGTCTTCAAGTTTTCAATTTTTTTCTGGGAAAAATGGCTCTAAAATTGGCAAAAGTAGTCAAAATTAATACACACAAGAATTCATAAAAATACGTCTAATTGATGCACATTTAAATGTCACATTTAAATTTATGTCACATTTAAACATTAGTATAAATTAATACCATCAACTGTAGAAAAAATGAGTTTGACTGTTAAGATATATAAATTCTGTATAACAGAGTATGGATGCATTTCAATATACTTGCTGTGATGGAAGGAGGCAGCTAATTACAGCTATATCAGTGGTTTTCAACCAGGGACGATTTTTTCCTCCAGGGGACATTTGGCAATGTTGAGACATTTTCAGTTGTCACAAGTGGAGATACTACTAACATCTAGTGGGTGGAGGCCAGGGGTGCTAATAAACACCCTACAGTGAACAGGACAGCTCCCTATATCAAAGAATTGTCCATCTCAGAACGTCAATGAAGCTGAGGTCAAAAAGCCTGACCCAGATGGGCTAGGGGCAAGACTGCACATTAGAATCATCTGGGGGAACTTCTGAAGGTTCCTGGTTTCCTAAAGCCCACCCCAGATCAATTCAATTAGGCTCGCCAGGGATAGGGTCCAAGTCATTTCAATCTGAGTCTCATTTAAATGTTGAGCACCATCCACTGATGATCATAGTGGAGCCATTCCATCCTGGGCAGAAAGACCTGCCCCCATCGGGGTCCCATAGGCCAATCACAGAGCTCAGGCTGACAGAAGAACCCCTCTTATTAAAGATTCTGTTGGCATGGAATACCCTCAGGTTGTGAGTAAGCCTTAGCCTCAGGGAGGTGAGTACCAGCTCCTGTACCTTTCTCTGTCTCCTCTTTTAATTAAATGGCAATTACCCATTGGGTCTCTACCACAGAGCATTGCAAGCTTTAACGGTGTGAGGATTAGAAGGGTTTTTGAGGTTCTCAGGCTGAACTCTCTTTTATAAGAATGAAAAAACAGCTTTAGAGAGGACAGCTGCCTGTGATTACATAAGCAACTTTTCTAATGTTATTTTGAAGGGTTTCATTGCAGTATAATTTCCATCCCGGAGAATCCATCAATGTTAAGCATGCAATGATTTTTGGTAGACTTATAGAGTTGTGCAACCATCACAACAATCCAATTTTGGGACATTTCCATTGTCCCAAAGAGATCCCTCATGCCCACCGAGTGCCCTTGCATCCCCACCATAATTTCAAGCAGGTAATAACTGTGCTGAGCTTGTTCTTTCATCTGTAATTTGGGATGATATCACTACCGCATCCCAAAAGATGAATGCAAGTCACAGTCATTCAGGCTCAAGGAGAGTGATGTAGTCATGGAGTTTATGGGTTTGTATTTTTTTTTTCTCCTCAAATACCTGTAGTGACAGAGTATCCAGGCACTGCTGCTAATGACGTGTGTGGTATCTGTAATAATTCTGTTATCCCAGGCTGTAGCTCAGTACTTTCTTTCAGCGGGTGCCCTTATTCTTATTTTGCTATGACAACAGAGTCTCTTGAGCTTATTATGCTTAGCTCCTAAGTTTATTGGTTCTGGTTTACATTCCTTCCATTGTTCAGATATAAAAAATGGCTCTTCAATTCCTCCAAAGGTAAAGGCATTCACCTGGAGTTCCTTTGGGACTTGTCTCCATCAATGACCCAGTATATGTTATTCATATTCCAAGGCCCCCTCTCAAGTCCTGTTTTTATCTGCCTATGAATATACACAAGGCACTAACTCCCCTTTCTTCCCCACCCATTCATTCTGGGTGGGAGCAGACCTCTCTCACAATGGTTAGAGCAGAGAGCATGAACTAAGCAAGCAAGCACTTCTGCTTAGTCACTCAGGGAAGGGGCTTCTGTTGTCCCTGCATCCCATAATTCCATGTGTGGCAGTTGGCTGGGGGGCATGTCAATGGCATCTGGGGTTAAGTGACTTATTATCCAGAGGTATGTGAGCAGGATCAGCGGGGTTCTCAATATGTGCATGCTCATTCTTATGTTTGCAAAAAACCTGGAAATTCCTCTCGCTTCCTTCTGTGACTTCATTTGAGTTTTCACCCTATGTCTGCCTTAGGAAGTTATGCACCATCCCCTGAGAAGCATAATCAGATGACAGGATCTTCCTCTCTGTCCTCCCAGAAAAGTGACTTGTCCGCATATGTCTCACAGGTTGGGGCCTTGTTCTGACATCCTTCAGCAATGGGATGATTTCTCCTTGGCTCTCAAAATCAACCAGTCCCTGAAGTACCTGGACCTCACGGCCAGTGAGCTGCTGAACGCAGGTGTCAAGTTGCTGTGTGCCACTCTAAGACACCCAAAGTGCTTCCTACAGAGGCTGTCGTAAGTCTCCTTCTATGGAACATCTTCATTTTAGGTCTGGGCTACATAGAGAGGAGTGAGGTGACACCAGACTTTCAGGGCAACCCATACGGGCCCCTACTGGTACAGACACCTGGTTCTCGTTTCTTGGCCCTAGACAGATGACTCATGTAATTTCCTTGCTCTTTTCTCGTTTCTAGTCCTTCATGTCTTTGATCACAAGCACAAGATAGAGAGGGTATAGGGTTAACAAGAAAGGATGTAAGCTGAGAAGTTTGGGCTTTGGAAATGTTCTCATGGTCTTGTTCAGGTGTGGTGCTTTTGCAGGTTGGAAAACTGTCACGTTACAGGGGCTTGTTGCAAGGAAGGAACTGTCTTCTGTTTTGATTGTCAACCAGAGGCTGATACACCTGTGCCTGGCCAAGAACAACCTTGAGGACGGTGGGGTGAAACTCTTGTGCGAGGACTTGAGTTACCCCGAATGTCAGCTACAGACCCTGGTGTAAGTTTCTGCTGTGCGTATGTGTGTGTGTGTCATATGTAGGACAGATGATAGTATTTAATAATTCTACTTTAATGAATCTGGCCAGATCCTGGTATAGATTAGGGAAGAACATGTAGAAACAGATGTTAACATCTGCCTGCCTTTCAGAGTTTACCTTCTGGCCTTTTCCTATTCTAGGAAGTTGGTTTAGGTGATTGGTTCTGAGGTCTGGTGTTTTGTGTATTTTCTGAGTCCCTATGGCATACTTCTCCCTGAAGTTGGGAATGGATTGAGTTATATGTTTCTGTAAAAAGCCAGAAGGTAAATATCTTAGGTTTTGTGGACCATTTGGTTTCTGTTCTGTTGTCCAACTCTGCCATGGTCATGTGAATGTGTAAAGGAATGTGTGTTCCAATAAAATGTTATTTACAAAAACAGGTGGCGAGCTGGACTTGACCCAGTGGCTTTAGTTTGCTGAACTTATCATGTGAGAACAAACCCAACACAAACTACCTGTACCCATTAGACTCACAGGTGATAGGGCAACACTAAAGAGACAGTGTGGAGTTGGGGACCTGCTTCTGCTCAGAAATTCTATCTGGTTTTGATTTCTCTGGGGGTGTTGCTGTCCTAGAAAACCTGTCTGCCAGTTATCTCAATAGCTTCCAGCCATGCCCAATCATTTAAAACTAAAAAGGAAAAATGAGTATTCATCTTATAGGAGCTGATAGAGAAAATAAAATGATTGCATCTCTACCTAAATTGTATTCATTAGAAGAACATAAAATTTTATATACGATACTGCTATGGCTCTATTTAAAAGTTAGAGTTTATTAAGGTATCTAAACAATAACAAAAAAATATCTGGAGCTTATTAAGCACTTAGTATCAGGGACTCTACTGAAGTTTATAAGAATTATCTTTTTAATCCTTACAACCATGTGTGGTAGTTACCTTTATTTCAGTTTTACTAACTAGAAAATGGAGCCTTCGCCACTTAGCTTGCCTGTGGTATGTATGAAGCCCCCTCTATAAACAGAGTTGTCAATGATTATTACTTTAAATATGTAAAGTTGATGTTGGACCAAGCTTCCATTTTGTAGGCTGCTTGAATGTAAATAATCTTAGACTTTGTTTTAATTTCCCTCCCTAAACGTTCACGTGCGATTTTAGGATTTTTGCATGATACAAAGCATGGTGTCTTTGGACCCCTTACATTCATCTGCTCTTTGTCATGTCCCGTCACATTCTCTAGCCTCTGTTGCTGTGATACCAGCATGGGGCTATGAGGGTCAAATTCAGATTCACCTGCCTGAATGTGCCATGTGACCATCCTTCTCTGGAGTCTGGCCTCCTCATCAGGAAAGTTTGTAGAAGTCTAAGCTTGTAAGAGAGTCTATAGCATTTAAATTAGAAACTCAGTTACTAAGACACCAGGAATGTTGAGCTTCTGGGTGCACCCAATTCTGCTGGGGCAATTAAATACAAGACTTAAAATAAAACATAAAAATGATAAGAAGAATGGAATCCCAAAGACCTAACCATGCAGAAGATAAGTGAGGAAGACTCAGATTCAGCTTTGAGTCTGTCTGAACCCATAACTGAGCTCTTGACCTATACAATATGCTGCCATTTGAGGAAAACCTATATCTAAGAAGATGTGTGTGTTTCTCTGTAATAAAAGGTGGTAGTCAAAGGCCAGTTTCACCCACTACCACCTAGGCATGGTGGAAATAATATAATCACCATTCCATTTGTATGTTGTTATAAATAAGCCTATGTGATAGCATATGGCTTGAGATAGGAGATGTGTGGTAGTGAAAGTGACAGCCACTTCACAGGGCATGTGTCATAGAGGGATAATGGACTTCTCTTCTTATGATTGTCCTTGTAGGTTGTGGTGCTGCAACATAACCAGACGTGGCTGCAAACACATCTCAAAACTTCTCCAACGAGACTCCAGCCTGACCACTTGGACCTCGGCTTCAATCCCATAGCTACTGGACTGTGGTTTCTCTGCGAGGCTTTGAAGAAGCCAAATTGTAACCTCAAATGCCTGGGGAGGTGCTTTTGTTCTTTTTAAAGGCAGTTTGAGACTCATCTCTGAGATATTTTGGGGTCTAGACTGTAATAATATCACTCCTGGTCCAGTTTTAGGAGCAAACTCCTACAGAAATTGCATACAAGTAACTGGGTGCTTACAGAATTGTTAAGAGGGCCTGAAGGAATGGGATGTAGATGGGATGGCTTCCAATGAAGTGGATTTCAGAAGTGTACTGCTTCTGCTGGGTCCAGTGATTAGAACACAGGAGGCTGTCTCAGCTCAGGACCCAGGGAACTATAGATGAAACTACCCTCAGGAAATGTAGTGTTTCCATCAAGATAAAACTTTGCATCACTTTCTCTTCCAAGTCTCAAATGCATCTCATTGATGAAACCTACTTTGCAACCAGAAGCCTAAAGGAAAGAGGGTCTAGGTCATGTACATACTTCCTTAGCTTTGCAGAGACTAGAAAGAACACTAGGACATATGGGGTGCTTTTGTTTTCTATTGTGGCTGTACCTGAGGACTCTTAAAAGCCTCAATGGCCAGGCTTCCTCCAGATGATTCCAATATTAAGTCAAGTTTGAGCTCCCCTAAGTTAGAAGTCGGAGAAGATACTGAGCAAGCATTTTCATAGCATCCAAAGAGTGGGGCTCATCTTTCTCAACAGCTGAACAAGGGCCCAGCACCATAGCAAAGGCATGGAATAGCGGTTCTAACATCACAGTATAGTTCAGTTCCCATCCAACATGTATTAGCTGTGACTTTGGACATTCAATTTCCCCTATGGAATGGACAATTTATATATATATATATATATATATATATATAATATATTATATATATTAAATATACTATATACATAATAAATATATAATATATTATACATAATAAATATATAATATATATTTAATAAATATCCTATTTAATAAAGAAACTGAATTCTGAATCAAAACATTCCCACAAAGAAAAATGATCAGACGGCTTCACTGGTAAGTTTTATCATATTTTTTAAAAATTAAGTTTATTGGGATAATATTGGTTAATACAATTATATAATTTTCAGGTGTACATTATAATTTGACATCTGTATATTCTATTGTGTTTACCACCCAAAGTCCAGTTTCCTTCAGCTACCATATATTTGATTTCCTTTACCTACTTCATCTTTTCCCTAAACCCTATATTTGACCCCCTTTACCTCATCTACTTCCCCCCTCCTCCTCCACCACACTAGTAACCAATAGTCTATAGTCCATGTCCATGAGCCTCTGTCCTACTCATATGTTACTTTTAGGTTTATATCCCACATATAAGTGATATCATGTGATTTTCAACTTTTTCTTTCTGGCTTGTTTCACTTAGCATGATTATCTTGAGGTCCATCCATCTTGTTGCAAATGGCAGTATTTCATCTCTTCTTATTGCTGAGTAATATTCCATAGTATATATGCACCACAGCTTCTTTAGCCAATTATCTATCGTAGGATACTTTGGTTGCTTCCATGTTCTGGCCACTGTGAATAATGCCGCTATGAACATCGGTATGGAAATATCTTTTTGGATATGGGTTTTCAAGTCTTTGGGGGTAAATACCCAGTAGAGGGATTGCCGGATCATATTGTAGATCAATTCTTAGTTTTTTGAGGAACCTCCATACTGTTTTTCATAGTGGCTGTACCAATTTTAAGTCTCACCAACAATGTATGAGGGTTCCTTTTTCTCTGCATCCTCTTCAACATTTTATTACTTGTCCTGTTGATTATAGCTATTCTAATAGGTGTGAAATGATATCTAATTGTTGTTTTGATTCACGTTTCCCTAACAGCTAGCAATGTTGAGCATGTTTTTATATATTTGTTGGACATTTGTATGTCCTCTAGGGAGAAGTATCTGTTCAGGTCCTCTGCCCATTCTTTGATTGGATCGTTTATTTTGTTGTTGTTGTTATTGAGTTGTATGAGTTCTTTGTATATTTTGGATACTAGGCCCTTATCAAAGACATTGCTTGCAAATCTATTTTCCCATTTGGATGGTTCTCTCTTTACCTTGCTAACGATTTCTTTTGCAGAGCAGAAGCTTTTTAGTTTGATGTAGTCCCATTCATTTATTTTAGTTTTACTTCTCTTGCTCTTGAGGTCAAATTTATAAAATCCTCTTTAAGTCTAAGATCCTTGAGTTTAGTTCCTATGTTTTCTGCTATACATTTTATTGTTTCAGATTTTACATTTAAGTTCTTAATCCATTTTGTATAAATTTTGGTGTATGGTGATAGACAACAGTCTAGTTTCATTCTTTTGCAGGTGGCTTTCCAATTCTCCCAGTGCCACTTATTGAAGAGGCTTTCCTTTTTTCACTGTATGTTTTTGGCTTCTTTGTCAAAAATTAATTGCCCATATAAATATGGATTTACTTCTGGACTCTCTATTCTGTTCCATTGGTCTGTGTGTCTGTTTTGCTGCTAATACCATGCCGTTTTGATTACTGTCACTTTGTAGTATAATTTGAAGTTGGGCAGAGTGATGCCTCCAGCCTCGTTCTTTTTTCTCAGGATGGCTTTGGCAGTTTGGAGTCTTCTGTGCTTCCATATAAATATGATGATTGTTCATTCTATTTGTTTAAAAAATGCTGATGGGATTTCGATAGGGATTGCATTAAATCTGTGGTTTAAGTAATAAGGTCATTTTAACTATGTTGATTCTTCTAATCCAAGAACATGGAATATCTTTCTATTTCTTTGTAACTTCTATTTCTTTTAATAGGGTCTTTATTCATTATATAGGTCATTCACGTGTTTTGTTAGATTTATTCCTAGGTATTTTATTCTTTTGTTGCAATTGCAAAATAATAATGACACTTCATTATTAGAGTATAGGAACACTATGGATTTTTAAACATTGATTTTGTACCCAGAAATATTACTGTATTTGCTTATTGTTTCTAGTAGTGTTCTTGTGGAGTCTTTGGGTTTTCTACATAATCATGTCATCTGCAAATAGTGACAGTATGATTTCTTTGTTATCTATTTGGATACATTTTATATTTTTCTCTTGTCTGATTGCACTTGCTAGGACCTCCAATGTTATATTGAATAACAGTGGCAATAGTGGACAGTCTAGCCTTGTTTCTGATCCTAGAGGGGAGGGTTTTAGTTTTTCACCATTCAGTATAATATTGGCTGAGGGTTTGTCATATATGGCTTTTATTATGTTAAGGTACTTTCCTTCTATATGATTTTGTTAAGTGTTTTGATCATAAATGCATGCCATATTTTGTCAAAGACTTTCTCTGCATCTATTGATGTGATCATATGATTCTTATTTTTTAATTTGTTTATGTGGTGCATCACATTAATTGATTTGCAGATGTTGAACCATCCCTGTGCCTCTGGGATAAAACCCAGTTAATTATGGTGTGTAATCTTTTTAATATGTTGCTGTATTCAGTTCCAGGGGTTTGCCAATTTTATAAACCTTCTCAAAAAACCAGCTCTTTGTTGCATTTATTGTTTTTTCAATTTTATTTATTTCTGTTCTAATTTTGATTATTTCTTTCCTTCTGCTGACTTTTGGCTTCATTTGTTCTTCCTTTTCTAGTTCTTTAATATAAAGCATTAAGTTGTTTATTTGGGCACGTTCTTGTTTTTAGAGATAGGCCTGTAATAATATGAACTTTCCTCTTATGACCTCGTTTGCCATGTCCCAAAAGTTTAAATCTGTTTTACTATCATTATCATTGTTTCTATGTATCTCTTGATCTCTATTTTTTATTTCTTTAGTTATTTCTGTGATCCAGTTATTCTTCAGTAGCATGTTGTTTAATTTCCATGTATTTGTGGTTCTTGATTTTTTTTTCCTGCGGTTGATCTCTAGTTTCAAAGCATTATGATCAGAGAATATAATTGGTATGATTTCAACCCTCTTATATTTGTTTAGGCTATATCTGTGTCCCAGTATGTGGTCAATTCTTGAGAATATTCCATGTGCACTAGAGAAGAATGTATAAGCAGCTGTTTTGGGATGGAAGGCTTTGTAAATGTCAATCATGTCCAGTTGGTCTAATGTTTCATTTAAGGATGTGATTTTCTTATTGATTTTCTTCTTGGATGATCTGTCCATATCCAACTGTGGAGTGTTTAGGTTCCTTACTATGAAAGTGTTTTGGTCTGTTTCTTCCTTTAGTTCTGTTAGTAATTGCTTTGCATATTTCAGATTGAGAGCATAGATATTAATAAGTGTTATGTCTTCTTGGTGCATGATTCCCTTTATCATCATGAAGTGTCCCTCAGTATCTTTCTTCATCTTTTTTATTTGAAGTCAGTTTCATTTGATATTAGTACCACTACTCCTGCTTTTCTCTGAATGACATTTGCTTGAAGTATAATTTTCTACTCTTTCACTTTGAGTCTATATTTGTCTTTAGAGCTGAGATGTGTCTCCTGGAGGCAACATATGGTTGGGTTTTGTTTTCTGATCCATTCTGCAATTTTGTGCCTTTTTCTTAGTGAGTTCAATCCATTTACATTTAGGGTGATTATTGAAATATGATGTCTTCTTATTTTATCTTTTGCTTTCTGGTAGCTCAGTGTTTCCATGGCTTCCTTGTCCTTGTGCTCTTTTCTTTATTTTGATTGGCTTTTCTGGGTTTTCCCTCTGGTTCCTATTGTTTTATGTTATGTACTTCAGTTCTGAATCTTTGAGATGTGGTTACCATTATAAAAATGTAAATATAGTTATATGTATACAGTCATCTATTTTCTTCTGCATGTACATTATCTCCATCCCCCTTTGTGGATTTGGATCTTTGAATCCCCTTTTTCAGTCATTGTTATCTCAATTTGTTCCTATGTATGCTGAATGTTCATTACTATCTTGTTATAACAATTATCTTATTATTATTTAAGCTTATAATGCCCTGTTCTTAGTAAGGGTTGCACTCCTCTGCTTCTATTTGCCTGATAGTCACTTTACTCCTAATTATGTATTTTTTTTGTTTTGTTTTAGGTGAACTGACACCTTTCAGTATTTCCTGTAGTGCTGGCCTTGTAGTGGAGAATTCCATCACTTTTTGTATGCCTGGAAAGGTCTTTATTTCTCCTTCATATCTAAGGGAGAGCTTAGCTGGATAAATTATTTTAGGCTGGAAGTTTCTTTCACTTAATAGCTTAAATATTTTATTCCATTTCTTTCTGGCTTCTATGGTTTGCTCTGAGAAGTCGAGGATAATCTAATGGGTTTTCTTTTATAAGTTACCATTTTTTTTCTCCCTGGCTGCCTTGAGAATTCTGTTTGTTTGTTTGTTTGTTTGTTTTTGTCATTGATTTTTAATACAACATGTCTTCTTGAAGGACTTTTGGGGTTGAGATGATTGGGTGTTCTGTTGACTTCATGAATTCTGAGCTCCAGCTCATTCCTTAGATTTAGGAAATTCTCATCCATTGTTTGTCTGAAAATGCTTTCTAATCCCTGTTTTTTTCCTCCCCTTGATAATGCCCATTATCCTTGTTTCCTCTCCTGGTGGTATCAGCTAGTTCTTGAATTCTCTTTCATTAATTTTCATTCTTCAGTTTCTCTTTTTGCTTCTGATTTATTTCTAGATATCTGTCTTTGATATCACTTATCCTTTCCTCCATTTGGTTGACTCTGTTTCCCAAGCTTGCTATCTCATTCAACTCTTGCAGTGTGTTCTTCATCTCCAGAAGCTCTATTTGGTTCTTTTTGAGTGATTCATTCTCCTTGCTCTGCTCATCTAGTTGATTTTTCAGTTCTTGCAATTGTTTATTTGAGTTGTTTTGAATCTCACCTGGTTTTTTCAGAAGTACCATCCTGAATTCTGTCATTTAAATAACACATTTCTATGTCTGTAAGCTTATTTTCTGGAGATTTTTCTCTTTCTGAGCTGCCTTGTCACCTTGGTTGTTCAGTGTTCTATGGACTATTTCTCTGCCAGGCATTAATGAAAATATATTATGCTTTTTTTTCCAGAAAGATTTATTATATAAAGGTCTCTCTTTAGCTTGTTGCAAAGAAGACACTTTTCTTTTGGTTTCCAGTAGGTGTTGTCTAAGCCTCTTGGATCCCTGCTTTATATAAAGCTTTAAAAGTCAGTTTTAATTTTCTGATAGATATTTAATTATGTTCGCTACCCTCAGTTTCAGCTCCTGCCAGTGTTAGCAACAGTTTTGGCAGCATTTGCTCAGATTCCCCTGGGCTTCACTGTGTTCCATCTCTGAGGGTATGTGGGGAGGGGTCCTGAATTGGGGGTTGGGAGCTGCAGCTCACTTGGTTTTGCAATCACAGTTGGTAAAAATCAACTGTTGTTTCTCTCCTGGCCACTTCTCTGCTTTCTGTCCTGATGACTGGACCCTGCAGCCAGCCAGCCACGGGGAGCTTGCAACTTTCTCAGGCAGGGCTGTTCAGGGAACTTGCCACATGAACTCACTGCTCTTTCTCCCATCCTCTACTTCCTCTCCCCCTCCCCCTGCATGGAGCTCCAGAGGCTGTGAGAGGTAGCTTCAGTCTTGGCAGCATTTGCTCAGATTCTCCTGGGGTTCTGTGGTGGTCAGTCTTGGAGGGGCCTGCTGGATTGGGGTTTTGGAACTGCGGCTCAGCCTTGGTTTTGCAACCAGGGCCGGTAAAAATCAGTTGTTTCTTTGAGGTCCCACCCCACTTCTCTGTTTTCTGCCCTGATGACTGGGCCCTGCTGCCGTCTGCATATAAGTTCCAGGCAGGGTTGTTCAGGGAAGTCACTGCACCTTCACCCCTCCCACTCCTACAAGAAGCTCTGGCAGTTGCCAGCGATAGCTTCTTTATCTCCCAGTCCACCACCTGACACCTAGGTTTCTGACCTGTAGTAGTTTTATGTGCAGATCTCACACTCAGACATGCTGGTGTGCAGTTTGGGTGTTTTTTTTTTTTTAAGTTTTAGATGTTCAGTTTATTGTTTCAAGGGGAAAGACCTGGGTATGTCTCTCTACCATGTTTTTTCCTCTCTGACAATTCTTTAATTAGAGAGGATAAAAGGTTCATTCTTATAAAAGTACAATTGGTATATTTGTTGAGTTATAAACTCCTTGTACATTTTTATGTAATATATATTTTTATATAACAAGCATGTGAATCAATGTTTGTTACCAAGCCCCAGCATGTTCTCTGTGACTGAGCTTCTTCCCATCTTTCTAACTTGATCCTGTGCTTTCCTCCTCACACTGGTATGCATTACTCAACCAGCCTCTTCAGGTCCAGCCTGAGAGGTCTTTGTTCTTACTGTTGTTTTTTTTTTCTGACTGGAGCACAGAGACTGCAGTTTTCAGAGCTATCTGCTAATATTTCACTTTCACCTAGGTTAATATGGGGGAAGAACAGACCAGTTTGGATAGTTGAGAGAACTACTGACTATTCTGTTGCAGCATGCTGTTTTCTGTAATAAATAATAAATCAACGGTAGCATTATGATGCTCAATCACTGGAACTATACATTTTTAAAAATTTACTTTTATGGAGTTGAAAAAGAACTACTTTAAAGTGCACAACTCAGTGGTATTTCATACAGTTACAATGCTGTATGACCACTACCACTATCAGTTCTAGAACATTCTCATGACTCCAGATAGTAACTCAAAACCCATGAACAGTTACTCTTCCCTCCTCCAGCCCCTGGCAACCACCAATCTGCTTTTTGTCTTGATGGATTGACATTTTCTATATGTCTCATATAAATGGATTCATGTTTTATGTGTGTATGTGTGTGTATGTGCTTGTGTTTGTGTACATGTGTGTGTCTTATGGCTTCTTTCAGTGTTATAATATTTTCAGGGTTTCTCCACATTGTATTAATTATAAGTACTTAATTCTTTATATGGCTGAATCATATCCTATTGTATGGATGTACCAGAATTTATTCATTCATTTACTCACTGTAAATTTTGTTTTGGAGAGGAATCAAATCATTTTCTGTGTCTCCTGTGCCTATCATAGTGTCCAGGGCAGCAGCAGGATGATGTGCAGATGGTGCAGTGTTCAGGGTACATGGCTGAGGGGTCAGTGTGGCTTGAACCAGCTCACTAGGCTATATAGAAGCCTTCCTAAGCTGTATCTACTCTAAGTAGTGCCCACTCTGTCCTCCACCTGCAATGGCACCTTTAGTTCAGAAGGAATTCTCTGAGAAACAGGTATAGAAGGAGAGCTGTGATGACATATCATGTATTAGTAAAGCATAGTTAACACAGCTGCTGTTCCCCCCCTCCCACAAAAAAAAAACAACAAAAATAAAAACAATCCAACCCTTCTAATTTCTGACTTTCAGGCTTATTATCCTTCACTCTTCTTTATTTCATACCTGACACTCAGACCTTGTGAAGGCATCTCCCTCCCAATACATGGAAGATGACCCCTGCTCTTCCACTGCAAATGCTCTCATCTGAGCCACCACCTCTCACATGAACTGTTGCATGATCTCTGAGGTGGTCTGGGGATGTTGGTCCTTGAGTTCCCATAGTTTGTTCTCAACCCATCACCCTAAGGTCCCTCTCCAGCTGGAAGCCAGATGACAGTACTTATGTTTCTAAATACTTAGAAGCTCCCCATGTCACTATAGATAGAATCTTAAGGCTTTTGACAGTAGCCTGCAAGACCCTACTGGGCACTCTTATTAGTTATGGGCCCTCCTTTCACTTCCTCCAGATTGGTATTTCAGCTACATCACTTTCTTCCCCCCAGTGACTGTAATGCTTCACTCTCTGACTTCCTTTGGATTTTTATTTCTCACATCTTCCCGATGGGGAATTCACTGGCTATTATAAACCTACCTAATATCCTTATCTCTGGCCAACTTATCCTAATAATTTATCCATTATCCACTGTCTTTAAGACAACTTGTCCTGATAGCCATTGTCACTAAGATAAGCTCCATGGGAAAAATACCCTCCCCCTACCCTAATTTCTTCACCACTTGGTCCCCAGCAAGTCTGAGCGTGCTTGGCAACATGATAGGTTCTGAACAAGAACTTGCTTGGCAAGAGATTTAGCATCTGTCCTCTTTGTCAACAGGCTCTGTTGCTGCTCCATCACATCTCTCTGCTCTCAGGATCTTGCATCTGCCCTCAGAAGCAATCAGAGACTGGAGACTCTGGACCTGGGCCAGAATATCTTTGGGAAAAATGGAGTAATAGTGCTCTTTGAGGCTTTAAAACAGAACAATAGCCCCTTAAAGATGCTCAGGCTGAAGATGGATGGTTCCAGTGTGGAAATGCAGACGCTGTTGGAGGAAGTGAAAGAAAGCAACCCCACACTGACCATTCATTGTGAGGATTCCAGAACAGCTAGGTCCTCGTACTATGACTTCTTTTCCTCAGTTCTCTGAGATAATGCTCTAGCAATTACGTGTCTCTCTGATGACATCTCTTTAATGAAGACTATAGGGTCAAATGTTAATTACTGTGCCAAAACATACAGAGCACTGGCTTTCACTCTCTGGTTTGCAGTAAATTCTGCATGAGTCACATACCCCCTTTATGTCAGAATTCTGCTATCTTTCACAAGGATACAAGAATAATAAAAGGAAAAGCACTATGTTTGAAGCTGTTTATTAACATGCCCCAAAACTAGCAGTGTAAACTGTATGGCATACTTAGTCCAGGAAAAAACATTATGAAATTCATAGATGATGGTTGAATTTTTTTCCTATATTCTGCCCTAGTTTAGGTACTTCTTGGCCTAATTTAATTATAGCCTGATAGGTCTACATAATCAGTGCAGTTTATGGTTTTCTTACTCAGTTTTATGATATTCTAACATAGGAGTTGGTAAACTTTTTCTGTAAAGGGCCCAATAGCTAATGTTTTAGATTTTACAGTCTATATAGTCACTGTCACAACATTTTCTGTTATAGTGTGAAAATAGCCAGAGACCATATGAGGATTAGTGGGCATGGCTATGTTCCAATAAAACTTTATTTATGAAAACAAGCAATGGGCTGGATTTGGTCAGTGGGCCATCATTTGCCAACCCTTGCTCTAATCCTGTTGTTGATGAAGCACAGACCTGACCACATCTGTTTGCTTTAAACCTTTAATAATTCTGTGTATAATCCATTGCCATGAAGAATAAAGCCCTTCTTGATTATCTTCAGACTATTGCTTGTAACCACAGGAAAAGGCAGCAAAGCTACTTCAGAATTTCCTTTAAAAAAATAAACAACTCAAGATCACCATTTAGCACTAACTCTTAGGCACAGACAATAGTGACATTTTCTCTTAATTTTTCCACCAAACTCCAGAGGTGGGTGATAAGACTATTTATGTGGTCCCATGTTGATATCTATCAATATGGGATGTGATCAAAGTCCTGGTAATAAAAACAGTGGCCTAGAGTTAGAGATTTAGGTTGAAAGCAGAAATGACAAAGAATTTTTTATTTTTGGGTTCAGGATAACATTTTATTTTGGTGAAGTTTTCTCCCCAACAGTTTTTACCTGCTAACTTCTAACTATAAAACCCCTAAACTTCAAATTTTTAGGTAAAATGAATATATCTTTTTAAAACCTTATTTTAAATAATGATAGCCTGCAATTCAATCAAAAGTGAAGGTTATTAACCCTCTGCATTTTGAGGATATTGTTCCATGGGGTTTGGCCTTCATTATTGCCATGTCTTTATAGCCAATCACTCCTTTCATTCTGGCTGTTGTCGAGAAATTTTCTTTGATTACTGATGTATTTATGCACAATTTTTTTCCTTTTATCTCCTAGTTTTTGTGGTTTTTAAAAATTTTTATTTTTCAGTTACAGTTGACATTCAATATTATATATGTTTCAGGTGTATAGCATAGTGGTTAAATATTTACATAATTTACAAAGTGATCTCCTGATTAGTCTAGTACCTACTTAGCACTATACATAGTTATCACAATATTTCATTTTATGCTGCTAGGATTTCAGAATTTGGGGGAGAAAAAAGTTCAGCCTTTATCTCTTTACATATTGTCTTCCATTTTATATTGCCTCCTCGTTTATCTCCCATATTTCTTAGTGTTTCACCCTTTCCCCTTCTGTGCTATATTTTGTGAGTTAGATATCACTTTAGTTAGTTGAAAAAGAGTTGGGCAACTAGAAGATAAACACCACAAATCGACACAGAACTCTTAGTAACTCAAGTGTGGAGGTACTAGGGCTTAACTTCATCACTCAATGATCTCATGAAGGACCCAATTTCTTTTACTGTCCAATTTTGCCATTCTTAAGATAAATCTGTTTATTAAGGTCCTTATTAAGATAAATCTGCTCAAATGTTCAAGTTACTATGGTATTTGGGGTGACACCTACTAACATCAACTTAAATCAAGCTTTTGCATAAGAGTGGTTAGTGGGATGTGGAAAGGCAAGGATTTCAAGGGACTATCTGGGGGAGGAATTGATCAGGGAAGTGATGAAGTAATTAGAGGTGGGACTGAGTCAAAATTCGGGGTTCTGCTTGAGCACAAAGCTTTTAGTACATTTTTTTTTAAATTAAAAGAACTCCCATAAAAACTAGAGACAAATGTAGTAGAGGTTGGTTGTGACTGAAATGTCTGGATCATTAAGCAATGTAGTATATATCTGAAACCAATATGTATTAAACAACAACAACAACAACAACAACAAAATCCTGTCTGGGTCAGACCCTCTACTGGATATTTCAAGTACATTTTGACCAAAACATTGCATAAGTCTCCTCCTAAAAAGAATCATGTTATTTTATCTTTTTATAAATAAGAAACAAATACAGTCAGAGGACTCTGTGCCCTGATGTGGCAAAGCTTCTAAGAAGCAGCCGGTGACCTGAAACCATGGTTCATCATATTGTAAAGATTGTGGTTTCTTATAACTCACTTTGTACAGAAAAATTTAAAAGTCTTACAGAATTTGGAGTAAAAGGCATAGAGTTTAGGACACTGTATAGATCAGTGTGTTGTAGAAATGTTGCAAAATCAGACTGGTGAGAAACCAAGCACCACTTGTAGAGTTGGAGTACTCATGTTTATTATATAGGCGGTCCCAGAAGAGCTGGCACTCTGAAGATCTGTGCCCTAAGCTCAGATGCAACTTTGCTTTTATAGGGCTTGTCAGTGCACTTACATTTGGCCAGCTGACATGTGTCAATTGGTTAACTTGTCCCTAGGCAGTTACAAAGAGTTACAAAGCATAAGATTTTCAGACGGGAACTCAGGTGATACATCTGTTATCTAGACAGAACAAGCAAATGGGAAGATGAATCTCTAGTTAATTTCGAGGTTACCCTGCCCTTCGGCCTATGTGGCAAGCATATCTACAGAAGCAGAACAAAGAGCTGATGATAAGATTAGCCATTTGAGTGAAAAATTCCTCTTTAAGTGGTTCTCAGAAGGGGTAATTTTGCTACCCAGGGGACAATGGACAACATTTGGAGTTATTTTTATTGTCACAACTAGGGGGTGCTCCTGGCATCTAATGGGTAGAGACCAGGGTTGCTGTCAAATGTGCAAACAAGCATCAGGACACCCTCTTCCTCCTTCCAACAAAGAGCTAGTAGTACCTGAGAGTGAGAAACCCTCCAGCCCCCAGTTTATTCATTCACTTCTGTAGAACAAGACAGTGGTCTGCAAGCCCAGGGCGATTTTGCCCCTCAGGGTACACTTGCCAATGTCTAGACACATTTTATTTATTGTGGCAAAATACATATGACATCAAACTTACCATTTAAATCATTTTAAAGCATACAATTCATTGGCATTTAGAGCATTCACAGGGTTGTGCAACCATCACCAACTACCATCTAGTTCCAGAACATTCCACCACTCAGAAGGGCACCCAGCTGCTCTGTTAGGCAGCCCCTCTGGACCCACATCTTCTAGCCCATGGAAGCCATACATCACATGTGCTTTCTGTCTCTTTAGACTTGACTATTCCAGATTTTTTGGGTCACAGTTGGTCACGCTGCTAGCTCCAAGTGGGCAGAGGCCAGGGGTGCTGCTGAACACCCTACAAGGACAGCCCCAGTAGCAAAGAACCATTCTGTCATCCTGAGGTTGGTGGTTCACCCCACCACGGATGAAAGTAGGAGTAGCTTCTAGTCTGATGTGATGTCTCCAGGATGCCTACCCTCCCTGGGTATCTCTGCTGGGCAAAATAAGACCCTGAAAGACTTTATTTTTTCTTCTCTCTTCCTTCTGTACAGCAGGCATCAAAATGTATGCCTCATGGTATTTTGAGAAACAGTTCCCCACAGCCTGTCACTCCACCTGCCCTCCCAGCTTCTGTCCCTTCACAGCTCAGCTTTGCAGGGGTCAGAGGGCCTGACAGTCTGCAAAATCACAGCTCCTGTTCCCCTGCCCTGTTGCACCCTAGAGAGCGGGAAGGTAGCTGGCTATCCTGGTCCAGAAAGGAAGGAAACTCTCTGTTTGGGGCCAATCTAACAGGGCTTGTTTTCCAGAGTTGTGCATGAGCCAGCGACCTAGGCCCCTGATGAGTCCATCCTCCAATGTCACGGTTCATTTAACCCCCTTCTTGCTTAGCACGAGGCAGTTGTGGAGCTGGCCTTGGGGTTCAAGCTCACTTATACAAGAGTCTCAGTGGGGAGAGTGGCATGGAAAGTTGAATCCATGGAGATTCAGGGTTGGAAGATTCTTCCTGGGGATACCTGTTAGACCTTCTCTTCCAGCTCACTTGGATTCCAGATTCCAAATGAGGGTCTGTGACAATGCCGGACTAGGTCATTCAGAAGAGGAACATTTCATCATAGACCAAGGGGAGAGTCAAATTGGAACATTCTATTAGACACCGATGGGGGAGTCAAAGTGGAACCAAGGGGGAGACAGAGCGGAGCATTTCATCCTAGATCAAGGCGGGAGAGAAGGGGAAAGCCAGAGGCAGAACATTCCATCATAGACCAAGGAAGGGGGACCAGAAGGGAACATTTTATGACAAACCAAGGTGAGAGCCAGAAACAACATTTCATCATGGACCAAGGCAGAGGGCTTCACACTCTGTGTTGGAAAACTTCAGTGTCCAGACCACATGTACAATGCACATCTCAGAGAAGGCTTCCTATAGACCAGTAAAGTACCATTCCTACTATGGAGCTGGAGAGCTCTGGGCAGAGCTCAGTGATACCCCTCTCCCCCGGAGCAGAGGAGGTTGAGTGAATGGTACTCACAGGGCCATCGGGATCTGTTATCTCCAGCAGATCCTCCCATTCGAACTCTCAGTCCTAGAATGTAGCTCAGAGCTTGCCTGGATACTGTTCTGGCAAGCTAGCCTCCTGGATCTCTCTCTAGCCCAGTGGTTCTCAAATGGGGGTGATTCCTGTCCCCCAGGTTCCCCCAACAATGTCTAGAGACATTTTGGTCACAACTGGCATCAGATGGGTAAAGTCCAGAGAAGCTGCTACACCTTACAATGCACAGTGAAGCCCTCCTCTACTCAAGTGCAGCACAGAATTATCCATTCTCAGATTTTAACAGTGCTAAGGTTGAGAAACCCTGGCTTCAGTGATTTTTCTGCCAGAAATAACCACCTTCTAATAGTCCACTGATTTGGAGAAAGGCAAGATTGCAAGTTCTAAGGCAATTCTCCAAACTCAGAGTAAGACACTGCTGTTTTTAGAGAACTTGGTCCAAGGTTCTTCTATGCATTTTATTGTTTTAGTTCTTATATTTAAGTCCTTAATCCATTTTGAGTTAATTTTGATGTGTAGTGATAGACAACAGTCTAGTTTCATTCTTTTGCAGGTGGCTTTCCAGTTTTTTCAGCACCATTTATTGAAGAGGCTTTTCTTTTTCCACTGTATGTTTTTGACTTGTCAAAAATTATTTGCTCATATAAAAATGGGTTTACTTCTAGACTCTTGATTCTGTTCCACTGGTTCATGTGTCTGTTTTTCTGACAATACTGTGCCATTTTGATTATAGTCACTTTGTAGTATAATTTGAGTCAGGTGATGCCTCCAGCCCCGTTCTTTTTTCTCAGGATGGTTTTGGCAGTTCGGGGTCTTCTGTGCTTCCATATAAATATGATGATTTTTCATTCTATTAGTTTTAAAAATGCTGATGGAATTTTGTTAGGGATTGCATTAAATCTGTACAATGGTTTAGGTAATAAGGTCATTTTAACTATGTTGATTCTTCTAATCCAAGAACATGGAATATCTTTCTATTTCTTTGTAACTTCTATTTCTTTTAATAGGGTCTTTATTCATTATATAGGTCATTCACGTGTTTTGTTAGATTTATTCCTAGGTATTTTATTCTTTTGTTGCAATTGCAAAAGGAATTATTTTTTCCACTTCATTTTCTGACACCATTATTTGAGTATAGGAATGCTATGGATTTTTGAACATTGATTTTGTATCCAGAGACTTTACTCTATTTGTTTATTGTTTCTGGTAGTGTTCTTGTGGAGTCTTTAGGATTTTCTACATAGAGAATCATGTCATCTGCAAATAGTGACATTTTGATTTCTTTGTTTTCTATTTGGATACATTTTATATTTTTCTCTTGTCTAATTGCACCTGCTAGGACCTGCAATGTTATATTGAATAACAATGGCAATAGTGGACAGCTTTGCCTTGTTCCTGATCTTAACAGGAAGGTTTTTCGTTTTTCACCATTCAGTATAATGTTGGCTGAGGGTTGTCATATATGGTCTGCATTATATTAAGGTACTTTCCTTCTATACCGATTTTGTTAAGTGTTTGATCATAAATGGATGCCATATTTTGTCGAAGGCTTTCTCTGCATCTATTGATATGATCATATGATTCTTATTTTTAAATTTATTTATATGGTGTGTTATAGTAATTGATTTGTATATGTTGAGCTATCTCTGTGCCTCTGGGATGAAGCCCACTTTATCGTGGTTTATAATCTTTTTAATATGATGCTATATTTGGTTTGCTAGTATCTTATATAGGATATTTGTACCAGTGTTCATGAGAGATATTGGTCTGTAGTTTTCTTTTTTGTGTGTTATCTTTACCAGGTTTTGGTATTAGAGTACTATTGGCCTCATAAAATGAGTTGGGAAGTAATGCCTCCTTTTCAATTTTTTTGGAAGAGTTTAAGGAGAACAGGTATTAAATCTTGTTTAAATATTTGGTAGAATTCACTGGTGAAGCCATCTGGTCCTGAACTTTTACTTTTTGGTAGGTTTTTGATGATTGTTTCAATTTTCATACTGCTGATCAGTCTATTTAGATTTTCCAGTTCTTGATTCAGTCTTGGAAGGTTGTATTTTTCTAAGTACTTGTCCATTTCTTCTAGGTTATTAAATTTGGTGTTATATACTTTTTCATAGTATTCTTGCATGATCTTTTGTATTTCTGTCGTGTCTGTCATAATTTCTCCTCTTTCATCTCTAATTTTGTTTATTTGTGTCTTTTCTCTTTTTTCTTTATTGAGTATAGCCAGGGGTTTGCCAAATTTATTAACCTTCTCAAAGAACCAACTCTTTGTTGCATTTATTTTATCTGTTTTTTTGTTTGTTTTCAATTTCATTTTATTTCTGTTCTAATTTTGACTATTTTTTCCCCTTTTGCTGATTTTAGTCTTCATTTGTTCTTCCTTTTCTAGTTTTAAAAAATGAAGTATTAGGTTGTTTATTTGGGTTCATTCTTGTTTTCTGAGATAGGCCTGCAAATTGTTTCAATTTGTCTCTATGTATGTTGAACATTCACTACTATCTCAAAATAGCAAATTTCTTCTAATTGTTTAAGCTTGTAATGTTCTGTTCTTAGTAAGGGTTGTACTCCTCTGCTTATATCTGCTTGCTAGTCACCTTAATTATAGTTACATTTTTTTTTGTCATTTTGTTTTAGGTGATCTGATCTTTTTCAGAATTTCCCCTAATGCAGGCCTCACAGTGGAGAATTCCCTCCATTTTTGAATGTCTGGAATGGTCTTTATTTCTCCTTTTTATCTAAAGGAGAGCTTTGCTGGATACATTATTTTTGGCTGGCTGTTCCTTTCATTTAATAATTTGAATATTTAATTCCATTTCTTTCTGGCTTATAAGATTTGTGCTGAGAAGTCTGATTATAATCTAATGGGTTTTACTTTATAGGTTACCATCTTCTTTTCTTTGGCTGCCCTGAGAATTCTTTCTTTTTCTTTGATTTTTGTTAATTTTAATATAATGTGTCTTGGAGAAGGCCTTTTTGGGTTGATATAATTGGGTGTTCTGTTGACTTCTTGAATGCCAAACTCCAGTTCATTCCTCAGATTTGGGAAATTCTTGTCAACTATTTGTCTGAAAATGCTTTCTAATCCCTGCTCATTTTCCTCACCTTCGAGAATGCCCAGTATTCTGATATTTTCTTTCCTGGTGGTATCAGCTAGTTCTTGAATTTCTCTTTTCTTATTTTTCATTATTTGTTTTTTCTCTTCTTTCTTCTGATTTATTTCTAGATTTCTGTCTTCGATATCACTGATCCTTTCCCCCATTTAGTCAACTCTATTTCCCAAGTTTGCTATTTCAATTTTCATCTCTTGCAGTGTGTTCTTAATCTCCAGAAGTTCTATTCTGTTTTTTTTTTGAAGGTTTTGATCTCTTTGCTAAAGAACTCATTCTGCTCATCTTGTTTTTTCAATTCCTGAATTGTTGATATGAATTGTTTTGGATCTCGCTGAGTTTTTTTCAGAAGTACACTCCCGAGTTCTTTGTCATTCATTTAAGTTGCATATTTCCATGTCCGTAAGCTTATTTTTTTTGGAGATTTTTCTTTTTTTCTTAGCTGCTATGTCACCTTGGTGGTTCATGGCGTTTAATGAACTATTTCTCCACCTCGGCATTAATTGAAGTGTATTCTGCATTTTTTTTTTCCAGAAAGAAGATTTATCATATAAAGGTCTCTTTTTAGGCTGTTGCAACGAAGGCATTTTCTTTTGGTTTCCAGTAGGTGGTGTCTAATCCTCTTGGATCCCTGCTTTATATAAAGACTTACTAATGTCTTTTTTCTTATAAATATTTAATCATGCTTGCTACCCTCAGTCTCAGTCCATGATAGTGTTAGTGTTGCAGAAATGTTGTGAAACAAGACTGACAAGAAACCAAGCACCACTCAGAGAGCTGGAGAACTCAGGTTATTTATGCCAGCAGCCCCAGAAGAGCTTAGAACCATTGCTCAAGGAAAAGATGAGAACCCAGTCAGCTTTTTAGCTAGCTGGAGAAATCCTTTAGGAGGTACACGAATGTAGATCCCACTTCCCCTGCAGGATTAGCTTTGTTAGACAAGTATTTTATTAGCCAGTCAGCCCCTGATATCAGACGCAAGCTTCAAAAGCTGCAAATGAGGCCACAGACTAACCAAAATCAATTACTAGATATGGCCTTTTTGGTCTATAACAATCGAGATCTTAAAGGGGAAAAAAGAGAACAGAATAAAGAAAATGACAAGCCAGGATTATGGTTGTATAATTGACCAGGCCCTTGGTACCCAACAAACATCCTCAAGAGACCGGGGAATAAGGAGACATTGAGTTCTTGCTTCAAATGCAAGAAAGTATGACACTGGGCAAAGAACTCTACTGAAAAGCCTCTGAGCCTGTGCTACACATGCAAAAAAACTGGTACTAATCCCTGGCTTTGGAGATTTGACTGTCCATGCTCCCAGAGAGGAGGGCGGTCAGCCAACACCCTAGTAGCCCAGGTACGGGAACTGTGTGAGTGAAGAGGTTCATAGGTAAGCAAATTCAGTTTTTTTAGATACAGGAGCAACCTATTCTGTTCTCCCTGCATTTGCAGGAAAACCCTCCTCACAAACTATGATTATCATAGAAGTAGGAGAAGGCAAGGTCAACTATTTTACTCCACCATTGACCTGCCAATTTGAAGATTAGATCTCTCAGCAGGAGTTTTTAATAGTTCTAGTCTTCCCAGCTCCCTTGTTATGATGGGATATTTAACTAAATTAGAAGCAATATTACAATCCAGGTGTAGACTCCACCAGACTTTTAATGCTTCAAGAATTAGCTAATATATCAGAAAACACTGACCAACAAGTTAATCAAGTGGCTTGTTATAATGGCAAGCCTGGGATAGCCAGGACTGTTGCACCAGAAAAAGTTCAGCTTCTATGCTCCTTCACCAAGATCCAGACTTATTAGCTGGCCCAGTGATAGCAGCACCTTCCCAGAGATCTCAGCAATCAGGAATTTTCTCCTCTTTCATCCTCAGAATCTCAGCAGAAAATGAGTTCTCTTACCCCACAGGCTGCCTTAGTGCCAGAGGTCTTTAAGGTGTCCAATAACTGGGACAGGGAAGAGGAGGAAGTTCTTTGTCTAGGGGGTAAGGCAGTGCTTCAGCAGGAAACCCAAGACTCTGCCCTGATTAAGGTAGAAAGGGAAAGAGCTCCATGAAACCCCAGTAGACAGGGACTACAATCCTTCTCAGCAGGAAGCAGATATGGAAGAAGAGACCTCCCATCCCTCAATATCTAAACTAATAATAAAGGGGTTCATGGCCCTTAGAAAAGAGTTAGGCAGAAAAATTAGTTAGGAGGTTTCCAGTTCTGCCTGCAGAGACACTGAGGTCATCCTATCCTAGAAGTGGTATGCCCTAATATACCAATTAAATGAGTCATGGGGGTCCTGGTCCAGAATATGGAGTTGGGGATCTTGGCTTCTCCCATTTGCAAGTCCTCTTATCATGCTCTTCATAGATCTTGTATTTGGTCTCTGTATCCTGAACTGTCTCCTCACACCTAGAGCCCATAAGTTATAGATGATTGTGACATCCCAACCACCTTTATACTAGCCCCTAGGCCAGGAAGATAAGGAGGTTGATGCACTATAAGAATTAAAAGGGCATAAAAAGGGAGAAATGAAGAGGAATTTCCCATTCAAATGGCTAACATTGTAATCTGTAGATTTTCTTGAGAAATGGTACTACCTTTGTTCCAGGGATTGACCCTGGGGGTTCCTAGAAAAGGCCTCAGCTGCCTCCTGGCAGGCCACTGTTAGAATGCAGTCTTTTTCCATGTACAGTAGGTGGCTAAAATAAGTTGGATATCTTTTGCTGGCTTTTCCTTGTTCTTTCCCAAGCTGGTCAGGCTGCTCAAGCTCACAAAGAGTACGAAGCTTTCCTGGGGTCAACTTGACTCAATAATCCCCTGAGAAGCCTTTAAAAATTTCTTTTTTCTCAACACACAACAGTTGGCTTAGAGAAAACTCTTCCTGTGTTTGCCTTAGGGAGCTTCCTAAATAGACCTTAAAATTTCAAGAAAATAATTCAACAATGTCAAAAGGGCCATTTGGAAACAGACAATTCTTAAGCCAAATCAGTAATTAATTGCCTCCCTCTACCCCCATGTATCCCACCCTGTGTTGATGACATAAAGACAAACAAGGGTGGGTGCCTCCTCCAGAGAGGAGACCACTCAGGTGCTCATCTGGCTATGTCCTGAAGGAGCTTAGGTGACACTTGGCCATAGCAGACTCAGTTTTGTTACTTACAATCCGACACTAGTCCAATGCTGCCCTGGACCATATGCCATATACTATGGAACCGCAGATGAGCTCACTCGGACTTCATAGTCTTTAGGGGACTTTAAGAGTGCCCAGCCATGGAGCCACAAATTTGTACTTGTCTGAGTCAAGCCGACCTGGCTGTCCATTCACTCACTCATTCACTCACCAGGTTAAAACATTGCCTCCCCACTTTTGGAAGGCCCTGACCTATGTCTTCCCCCGCTTGGAAGACCCTGATGTTTTCCCTCACCTTGGGAAGACACTGATGACTTCCCCCACTGGGAAGACTCTGACCTGTGTCTTCTAACTGAAGACTAGGAGGTGATCAAGCTTCTCTTCCATCCGAAGATGGGACCTGACTAGGGAGCTGAGCCCTGGGGCCTTACCTTATCTTGTGGCCACTCCCGGTGAGTTGGTCCATCCTTCCTATGAGTCTAGTTGGAGGCTTGGCTGTCCTGGGAGTTGGGGCATCAGTCCAAAAGAGAGCCCAGAATACCATCAGGTGGCATACCTCCTCTTTTGTCTTGGAGCCCCTCTACCCCAGCCTGGACAAGCCACCAGTCAGTCCAGAGGCTCAAAGGGCTAGAGTGGTCCTCCATAAATGTTGCAGAAAAGTTGCAAAACAAGACCAACAAGAAATCAAGCACCACTTCGAGAGTTGGAGAACTCAGGTTTATTACGCCAGCAGTCCCAGAAGAGCTAGTGCTCTGAAGATCTGGGCCATGAGCTCAGGGATAACCTTACTTTTATAGGGCTTAACAAGCAAAGACAATACATTTGTTCTTAATATGCAAAGGCAATACATCTGTTATCTAGACAGAACAAGCAAATGGGAGGGTGAGTCTTCAGTTGATCTCGAGGTTACCCATCCCTTCACCCTATGCAGCAAGCATGTCTACAGATTACAATGTTAGCCATTTGAGCAGACAATTCCTCTTCATTAGCAACAGTTTCCATAGTGTTTGCTCAAATTCCCCTGGGACTCTGGATATTTGGTCTCAGAGGCTATGGGGGGAGGGGCCTTCTGGGTTGGGGAATGGGGGCTGTGGCTCAGCCTCATGTTTTCCAATAACAGCTGGTAATAATCAATTGTCATTTCTCTGCCATTCTTGTTTCTCTGCCATCCCCACTTCTCTGCTTTCTACCCTGAACCCTGGTCACTGCTCCCAGCCACTGTGGAGCCCATAGCTCTATCTGTTCAGAGCTGTTCAGGGAACTCACTGCTCCTTCACCCCTCCTCATCCTCCTGCAGGGAGTTCTGGCTGTGAGAGGCAGCTTCTTTGTTTCTCGCAGTCTACTGCCCAACTCTTGCAGTTCTGACCTGTGGTAGCTTTCTTGCACAGATCCCACACTCAGACGTTCTGGTGTATAGTCTGGATGTTTTTTGTTGAATTTTAGATGTTCAGCTGCTTGTTGTTTCAAGGGGAGAGATCTGGGGACGTCTCTCACTCTGCCATGTTTCTGATGTTAAACCAGTTATTCTTACCTGGGAGTGATTTTGTCCTCAAGGGGACCCTTGGCAATGCCCAGAGATATTTTTGGTTGTCACAGTTTTGGGTGGAGGATCCTTCTGGCATCTAGTGGGGAGAGGCCAGGGATGCTGCTACACATCATACAACACTCAAGCAGGTCACTGCTGTGGTCTGAAATGTGTGCTCCCCACTCCAAAGCTTTGTTGAAGCCCTAATCCTTAATATGACTGTATGTGGAAATAGGTATTTTAGGAGATAATTCAGGTTAAGTGAGGTCATAAAGGTGCGGTCCTAATGTGATAGTATCTGTGGCATTATAAATAAGGAAGCAAGACATCGCTCTTCTATGTGTAGGCACTGAAGAAGCCATCTACTAGTCAGGGAGCACTCTCTTTTTTATGTTGATTACTTTAATATATGAAAATATTGATGACAAATACACAAAAACTAAAAAATTTAAAACTCAGGATATGAAAGTGAAGTTTTTACATTGACTTGGGCTCCAATTAAACCAAAAAGAACTCTCTTACCAGGAACAAATAGACCAGCACCTTGATCTTGGACTTTCCAGCCTTGGAATATGAGAAAATAAATTTCTGTTGTTCAAGCAGATCCATCTAGGGGATTTTGTTATGGAAGCCCAAGGTGACTAAGGCAGTCCCCCACAATACAGAGTTACCTGGCCCCAAATGACAGTAGTGCTGGGGTTGAGAAATCCTGTTAACATGTTGAATTTGAAGTCTCAGATGTTCACATGCAAGTGGAGATTTCTGTGTGAGAGTATGATTTGTAGGCCGGGTGACAGACTCGTCCTGGTTTTTTACATTACATAACACTTTAAACAACAATTACATTAATTGTTAAAGAACCAACTTCTACAATATAAACATAATTGATACATATATATCATATATATGTGGAATCATTATATATGTGTATACATAATGACATAGCTAATCTAAAAAAAGAAGCTTAACAGGAAAGATAAGGATCTTGGGTGTTGGGGTTTATGAGGCTTTTAAATGTAATACAGGAACATAGCAGTCAAAAGTATTTATCTATTACTACACATAAATCAAAATGCTGTGAGTTGCAACTGATATATGTCAGAGAAAACATTGTGACTTAAATACAAATGAATAAATTATGTTATATTATGTTATATTATACACTCCTGTAATTTTTAGAAGACAAACAATCCTTTTAAAATGTTTGTACGTAAGATCTTTACTTGATCAGAATTTCAAAATACAAATTGACATAAGGATATTTGTTGGGAGAAATCATAAAAATATAAATCTCTACCCATAAATCCATAAATGATAAACTGTATTATTATCTGCTGATTTGCATGACATATTTTTCAGCAGTGATCAGAAGCACAAGTATAGGTATCGAGAAGAAAGCAAAGTGACCATGAACAGGGTGAGTTTTTTTCCAAGTTAGAACAACAACTTTGTAGATTGAAAGATGATGAGTTCAGGTTGGTTGGAAAAAGCTGATAAAATGATCTGAATCCCCCTACCCCCCAAAATATTAAGGTTCAGAGAATTAAATTTGGGCATTTACCTTGGAGAAATTGAAAGCATGAACTTAAATGAGATCAACCTAGATTCATGTCTGGAGAAACATGGGTCTACCATTGAACCCTAAAGCTCTGTCATTGGAGAACCCGAAAACTTGAAGGTGCAGGAACAGCCAGAAATTAGTATAGAAAACCAGTGATATGACAACATCAAAGAGGAAGTGGTCATAGACAACTGACAGAGAAACAAAGATAAAAGGGCTGAGAGGTATCCACTGCAAGTTCCAGGAAACTCATTAGTATTTGTTACAAAAACAGCCTCAGAGGAAGCGTAGGGGTGAGAAACCAGTTTCCGGTGGTTGAGGAGTGACATGAGGGGGCAAAGCAAAGACCAACAGGATGGGTGGTATCTCAGGGAAACTGGTCTCCAGATCCATGGACCAGTAAGAGTAGAAAATGATGGACATTCTTCCAAATAATTGTCTCTGTGTTCTGAAGATTAGCTCCTGTTTCTAACTCAGGGTTGGAAAACTTTGTTCCCACTGGTGGTGCTGGTGGTGGTGCTGGTGGTGGGGGTAATAACTGTGGGGCATTGATAAATCCCTAGATTTACATCACATCCTCATAACATTGCTAAGGACCTGCTGTTTCCTCATTTTGGCAAATGCAGTTCGAATTAGAGGGGGCATATCTTGCCTTAGAAACACAGGTTTTAACAGAGATCAAATTTAGTCCTCTCTCCCATTCCTTTTGATTCTTAAATAGATTTGTTGTATGAAATGGGATGAGAAAGATCAGAAGAAGGCAGACTGGAGATCCAGCCTTATTGTTGTGATTGGGAATATGTAAGAACCTGGGGATATTGCAGAGTTGAGAGAGATTGGGCTCAGTTAAGGAGGAAAAGGAGATGCCATTCTTAGCCTTCAATCCTGACCTTTTCTAATATCTATGAGACCAAGATACTGTAGTATCAGCCTGCAGAAACAGATGGCCCAGCATGTAAGCATCTTGAGAAAGGGAGATGGGCTAGGCTAGTGCTGTGGTGTAGAGTGATGAGTGTGTGTGCTTTAAAAAAGTCTCTCTCTCTGTCTCTGTCTTTCTCTCCTTTTACATCTATCTATCATCTCTCTATATCTGTCTATCTATCTATCTATCTATCTATCTATCTATCTATCTATCATCTATCATCTGTCTATCTATTTATTATCCATCTATCATCTATTATCTATCATCTATCACCTATATAATCACCACACAACTGAGTATTATTCAGCCTTAAGAAGGAAAATCTTGCCATTTGTGACAACATAGATGAACCTTGAGGGCATTATGCCAAGTGAGCTAAGTCTTCAGAAAAAAGCACATACTGTGTGCTCTCACTTATATGTGTGAAATCTGACAAAGCTGAACTGAAAAAGCAGAGAGTAGATGGTGGTTACCAGAAGCAGAAGGGCGGGAGAAATGGGGCAATATTGTTAAGGGGACAAACTAGCAACTAGTAGATAAATAAGTCCTGGAGCTCTAATATGCAGTATAACAATAATAGACAACAGTACTGTATTATTACTAAGAGACTAGAACTTAGTTATTCTCACCACAAAAAAAGAATTATTTAACACAGTAGGGTGTTAGCTAATATGATGGTAACAATCATATTGCAATACATAAATGTATCAAATCAACACGTTGTACACTTTGAACTTATACAACGTTATATTTCAATTATATTGCAACTAAAAAACCCACTTTTCAATTTGGGAAGATGAATAACTAACTTGTGTCTCTGACTCTACCCCCAAATACCTTCTTCTTACACCTCATGGTTCATTGACTTATCAACACAAGTGGGTGGGGGTGAGGAGAAAAATATCCTCTTCATCCATTAAATTGCCAAATTTACAAACTTCAGAGTTGCTGTTGACTGTACCACTTACTCAGCCATCACTTTCCCCCCTTTAATTCTGCCCCCAATTCCACTCCGACCTACAAATGTTGCCGTCTTCCCTTGAGAACTGGATCTCTGCAGGCGAGGCGTCCCCTCCCATGTGCTTGTGGTGTCCCCTCCCATGCACTCGCAGCACAAACCTGGGGCCACCCAGAGACTGGCGCACCTGGAGTATGGCCTGTGGCTCCTCCTGGGGCATGAACCCAGGACCTTTTGCATGTAAAGCAGACATGCTAACCACTACACTATGGAGCTACCCCTAGCCATCATTTCTAAACAATAAAATGAGGTCTGGCTTCTGTGCCTAAAATATGTTAAGGGTGTCTACCTTCTCTGAGTAGTTATCAATTTTCACCCAGAATAATGTGGGAACCTCTTCACTGGTCTCACTGAATATGTTTTTTCATATCTTCAAAAGGACATTAATTTAGCAAAAGAAGAACACAGGGAATTTTCTAACTGGGAAAATGAGTATTTACAAAAAATTATCACAATTAGCTTATTTAGTGGTACAATATAAAAAATGTTCCCCATAGTACTGATACTAAGAAAAAGATACCAGCTGCATCACTTATTTATTAATGTCCTGGAGGTTCCAAGTAATAAAATTGGAAAAAAAATACATTTTAGAAAAAAATTCTAAAAGTTTTATAATCTAAAAATAACCTAAAACTGTTAAAATTAAGAAGTGAACTTTGTAAGACCACTGAATACAAGTGTAAGACCACTGAATACAAGTCTATATTTAAAAAAAAGTCAATTTTATTTTTATAATACCGGCAACAATAGCAATGTCATTATTTAAAGAATAATACCCTTTACAAAGTAAAAATTATGTGACTATGGATGTATCTGGAGGTGATGTAACTAATGGGTATACTTGTGGATATTTAACAAAAGATGTGTACATTCTCTGCATAGACTATTATTTAGAGAAACCAGTGAACATGTAATTAAGTGGTGATACATAGCACATCTACGGATCAAATATTCTACAGACTGAAACATTGAAGAGATAATGGTTTTTCTGAAATTGATCTGTAGCTTCAGTACATTCAGTACATTCTTATTCACAGCTTTAGCTGGTACTTTGTGAAAACCGACATTCTATAGCTAACATTGAAATCTAAGGCACCCAAAATAATCAAGGAAATTTTTAAAAATAATAACAAAGCTGGAGAATACAGGTTACCAAATTTTAAGATTATATACCCATTGCCCTTAGCTGGACCTCCCTCTGGATTACCAGTGGAACTCTTGTCTTCCTGGTTGTCAACCCCAGAAATAAGTGAGTCATTCTCAATTCTTTTCTGTCTTTTTGTCATGTTTTTAAAAATCTCCCACATAATTCCCTCTTCTCATTGAAATCAGAAGGATCTTTATACAGTACACAATTCACCATATCACATCCATGATCAAAATACGTAATGAGCTCCCATTACCTTAACAATACAATGTGGATTTATTATTGCAAGTCTATGACCATGTTTGATCTGTTTTCTGCATTTGCCCGGTATCACCCAGAGTCACTCTCTCACAATCAAAGCTATAGTTACACTGAATATTCTCCACCCTCTGTCTTGCATCTCAGCCTTTGCATGAATTGGTGCAGATACCTACCTCCATTATCCCTTTCCCTACCTCTACACTCTCCTTAAGGTCTATTTAATGGAACCTTGCACAGGAGGAAGCTTCAATGGCATTCTGATTTTCTCTATCACAAGACTTACTCCATTTTATTTACTCACTAATTTAAGATCTGTGCTCCAGGCAATTAATCAATCCTGTCACATCAAGGATAATATTTGCTCAGTGTGTTATCCTTTCTCTAGTGCATGACACATAGTAGGCTCTTAGGACAGAGACTGGAGTTGCCTAGTACAACTCTGTTATATTATTCCCCACTTCACTGGTAACAGAAGTGCCAGTTTGCCACAGAGTCACCTGGAATAAAAGCTACATTTCTCAACTTCCCTAAAAGCTAAGTTCTGGCCATTGAGAAATAAATGGAAGTGTGGTGTGGCTGTTTCCAAAAATCTTTATAACAGTTGGCCAGTCCTTCCATTTCCTTTTTTCCTTTCTCTCTCCTTATCCTTCATTTTGCTGTCTAGAATACAAACCATGTCCAGTATTTCAAAATGAGTGATGCAATATTTAACTAATTTGGCCTTGCCTCATTGATGAGTTTTAGAAGATTTTGACTTGAACTGGTGAGAACAGCAGGGCCATGGATGGTAAAGACACTTCATTCCTTGGAGGAGGCTCCTTTGCCCAACTCAAGCCCCTGCATCAATATCTTGAGACCTAAAATACCTCTACTCTACCTCTGTTTTTCTTGAGATTCTACGTTTCTTGCCATAAGTTAAAATACAAAAAACTTGGGATGACATGAACCCATTAAAAAAAAAAACCCATCTCATTTTGGGATGAAGAAGACTATAATTTTATATTAATTTAAAAATTGTTGGACCTTAGAATACCTGATAGGTGACGAATAGAAAAATAATTCAGTATTGGGGCCACTGGCAATGAAGTAATTATTGGTGAAATTATCAATTTCCTATAATATTGGGAATTATAATGGTTACCATGCCTTGAGTAACTTATGCCAGAGCTTATGCTTGATACTTTTTATCTCATCAAGTTTTTATGTTATCCCTTTGAGGTTGGAATTATTATTCTGTGATATTTAACAGGAAACTCAGATTTAGAGAATGAATTTGACCAGAATATTGGAGGGGGGCTGGGACCCATATGATGGTTATATTAATGGGTTAATCAAGTAGAAATTTTCAAGGAGGAAAGGCTTGTGGTGCCCAGACAGCACATCAAGGACCATACTCAAGTTCTGAGCTGTTCTCCAGGCCCATTTTTATATCCATTATATTTCCTGAGAACTCTCTTAGCAGTGGGAGCTATGAACACAGCCATTAGAGCTGACATAGAATTAACTCATGTGGGTTCATGGTAGAGAGAGGAAAATATATATGTATGTAGTAGCAGGGTTCAAGTAGTAAAAGTGATATTATAAGTCAAGCTGGAGGATTTGAGAAACATTCTTGGAGGAGCTGATATCTATTAAGAGAAACAAGGAATAAGGCAAGGATAAAGCAGTGAAGACAGAATTCTGTGGGGGATAGGAGAGAGGGAATCAGTGCATGGCTGAGATCCAGGCACGACACACTTATATAGTGACCCTGCTTGTTCACCACCTGCATCTCCATTGATTGGCTTTTGCCTCTCTGGCTCCTGTTCCATTTAATAAATGCCTGTTCTGTACTGGATGTTAAACATTTTGAATGACATCCACAGAGAAAGCAAAAATAAAATTGGGGTGAAGACCATTGTGGGAAGGGCCGGGGGCCATGGTGTTTAAGATGTTTTCAGGACAGACCAGAGTGATTAAGAATTTGGTTTGTGACAAGCAGGCACAAAAATACTTAGAATCTAAAAGAGACAATGGGATGAAATTTAGCATTTTCACCCCCTGCTCCTACCCCACCACCTCCTGCTTCCTCTAGAGTGGTTAATTAAACTACATACAGTTGTCCTTTCATTTTCTTTAATGACTATTTCCTTCATGTGTATAACATAGAGATCACACAGCCCAAGGTCAAGATGCGCTTTCAGCTCTACCTATGACCACTGCATCTCTTGGTCATTTGTCCAGGTGTTTTTCTGTTCTGCAGCTTCTTCTGCATTCCCAACTCAAACCCAAGTTAGCTCCCTCTTGAGTCTTCTTACTGCGAAGCCAGTCTTCAGCCAGGACACACACACAAGGGCCACCAGGACTGAGAAAGCCAGACAAATTCGAAGAAGATTCTGGGTTGTGTGATCCCAAAGGGCAGGATCTGGGGTCGGATAAATAGTGATCACTGACCAGAGCATATGAACACTACCTCACCCGACTTCTCATTTCCAGATCGTGCTCCAAGCTCCTTCCTTTAGAGCTCACACCCCCAGCTGCTTGCTCACCTTCCTGGAATCCCGTCTTTGTGGTTACTAAGTAGGGTTCCCAAGAGTCTGAAGATGATAAGAAGCATGGAGAATTGAGAAAAACAGCTGGTGTTAGTATCCTCTATCCCAGCTTCTCTTTCCCTTGGATATACCTCACAACATTCTGTTGCTTTTCAAGGTCCCTATCCCATGCTTCAGGTCCTAGTGGCTTAATTGGGCAGGTAGAGCCCAATGAAGAAGTCAAAAGACAGATGGACCCTAGGAAGAATTTAGCTCTAGGACTGATAAGTGTGTGTCTTCATGCCAGTCATAGCTTCTATCTGAGCCCCAGTTTCCTTAATAAGTCAATTAATACCATTTTTTCTTCCTCTTAGGGAGTAAAATTCAGTCTTACCATTTTCTTCTAGGTACTAAATGAGCTGCCCTACCTTATCCCCACCTCTCTGATATCATTTCCAGTCCCACTAGCCTCCTTGCTGGTTTTTTTGTTTGTTTTATCACTCTGGCTATCTTCCTGCCTTGGAGCATATACAGTGGCCATTTCTTCCTTTTCTCTGTGGGGCCCACTCAGGCAACTCTATTGACTATTGCTACCTGGCCTCCCAAAAGCCTTAACTCCACTTGTTTCCATACCACCATTTCTTCCTCATGGGCTGTATAATTGATGTATATATCCTGACTTTGACTTATGGTCTGTATTGTCCTGCTAGAATACAAGTGCCACAAGAGCAAGGGTATCTGCCTGGCTGACTAGTGTAACTATAGGTCATGGCATACACTATCCACTCAAGATATTTTTAAATAAATACTATTTTTTTTAGTGTCATTGGTTTGATTCCTGCCCCAAGTTTAGAAGTACCAGTTACTCACCAGAAGAAGATGGCTGCTCTGTGGGTGTGAGGCTGGTGTTCCCAGTACCTCCTGATATAGAGACAAGAAAATGTGAGGACTTTGGGTGGCCTCTGGCTTTTCTACCAGTTCTCTCTATCCTCCCTGTCCCTATCCCTCTGGGTGGGTGTTCCTTCTCATGAACAATGAACTGGATCTCTAGGAAATGGATGTAGGTGATGGTGTTGGTGGAAGGTACCCTTTCTGCATCTTCCCATTTGTCTCTCATCACTGGTTGGGGTTCACTTGGGGTTCCAGAGAGGACATGGGGGAAAATTGGGAGTTTTCTCACCTGTGACCAGGAGTGTTACAGGCTCACTGGGGAAAGACCATACATGGTTGTTATAAGAACCGAAACATCTATATGTCCCTCTGTGGGCTGTGGTCACAGGGTTCATAGAGAACCCCGCCTGCATGTTCCCATATCTGCGCTGTAGATGGCTGGATCTCCCCTCCTTGAGCAGAAAGAACGTGCTTGTTGCAGTCGCTAGGTGACAATAGAAGGTCACTTTCTCTCCTGATATCACCTCAGACCCAGGATGAACTGAGAGGGTGGGTTTGTCATACATTCCTGTGAGAGAAGATGGCTGGTAGTCAAAGGGCATCTTTATTCTGCCTCCAATGTGTCCTATCTCCCTTTTTCTTATGACCAGGATATCAACTCTCTAGAATCTCAGCCTCTTCTAATTTCCAGATTTGTCTTGGTCATGTATGCACCTTCCAAAATCTCTCCCTTTAAGACCAAGACTCTTCTGTAGCAATCAGGCAGCATCACCTAGAAGCTTGCAAGAAATGCAAATTCTTAGGCTCCACCCCAGGCCCACCACATCAGGGAGGGACTTAGAGATGGGGCAGCCATCTGTGTTATAAAAAAAATTATTATTTTTAATTGTAAAATACCTGTAACATCAAACTCACATCTTAACCATTTTAAGTGTACAATTTGGTGGTGTTAAAATGCATTCACATTGTTGTGCAGCCATCATAACAATGGATCTCCTGCCCTTCACAGGGCAAAACTGAAACTCTGTCCTCATTAAACAATAATGTCCTATTCTCTCTCCCCTCAGCCCCTGCCAACCACCATTCTACTTCCCATCTTTATAAATTTGACTGTTTTAGATAACTCATATGCACAGAACCATACAGTATTTGTCCTTTTGTGATTGGCTTATTTCACTTTCCATAATGTCCTCATGGTTTATCCACATTGTAGCCTTGTCAGAATTTCTTTCCTTTTTACAGCTGAATAATATTTCACTGTGTGGATGGACCATGTTTTTTTGTCCCTTCATTTATGGATGGATACTTGGGTTGTTTCTACCTTTTGGCAATGGTGAGCAGTGCCTCCATGAAAATGGTGTGCTAAAGTCACCTGTGTTTTTATGAGTCTTCCTGATGATTCTGTTTGCTCAAGTTTGAGAACATCCCTCAGGTACAGGGGAGCCAAGATTACCCTCTCCTCAATCACTTTTACCCCATTCTACTCTGTTTCTTTCTATGCCATCATTTCCTCCTCATGTGCCATCTAATGATTTATATGTCCTAACTTGGATTCATGGCCTGTCTTCTCCTATTAGAATGCAAGTGCCACAAGAGCAAGGGTATTTGTCTGGGACCTCCCTAGAAGTGGTTCTCATCCAATCACTGGTTGATGTTAAGGGCAGGATACAGGGCCCCTAGCCTCATTTTGTGACTACACTAAAGGGCCATCTCAGGTCCAGAGTTCCACATTTGCTTGGCCTGATTCAGACTAAGAATCACAGTCCAACTTCACCTGCCCGGCCTATTTTTCTTATCCAGCACAGGTGCTGTTTTTTTTGAGGACACTCCCCAGTTCTCCCTTCCTACACACAAACATCTATCTCAGATTCTTTTACCTGAAGAACCTGACCTAGGACAAATCCACTCCCAAGGCATAGAGATAACTCTCAGTAGATAACCAAGGGAAGACCAAGGGTATGACTCTGCAGATGGAGGATTAGTTGGTTACCTGTGATCACCAGATCCAAAGGGTCACTGGACTTTGACCATAGCTCTCCACTTCGATAGGAGCACTTGTATTGCCCTGCCGTATTTGAGGTCATGGTATGTATGGGGAACTTGACTTTGTTCATCATTCCAGGTGGGTTCAGTCTCTCCAAGGCAGAAAGCTGTCCGTCAAAGTACAGTTGGTACTCAGTGGCCTTGTGCATTCCCTGGCACCAGATGATCACTGGCATTCCGTTTGGAATCATGAAATTGGGCTTGGCCCAGATGGTAGGTTTGGAGAGAGTCTCTGGAAGAGAATCAGAGGCTGAAGTTGCAGCCAAAGTCCTTTACCACCCTAATTTTTACCCGTGCTGGCCTCAAGCCCCTTTAGCAAACCAGATCCCCTGCCTTTTCCTTCCCTTGTTCTCAGGTAGATACTTAGTCTGAACTGAGAAGAGTGACTGTTGGGCTTTGAAGGAAGGACTCACGTATCTGGGAGCTGACCCTCTGGCTCAGATACAGACCTGGAAGACAAGAATAATGAGACATGCTGCTCCCCACCCCCAACACCTGAATTCCATCTCCTTTCCATGTAGGAACTCACCAAGGAAGAGTAGGATAGTGAGCATACGAGGCATAGCATAGATTCTGCCAGGCAAATGTGAAGCGGCTGGGTGGAGACATGAGCCCAGATGACCAGGGAGATCCACAGGATGCGGTGGTGAGGCCCACCACCAATCACCATGGGGCTTTCCTGTTAACTGTTTTACGAGAAGCTTCCTCCACTTCTGACCATTGGGCGTAAGGAAAGAACATGGTTCTCATGACACATCTGATTATATCTGAGGGCTAAGCAGATCTTCTCACAATTGCCTGCCCTGCCTAAAACTTATTTCTGGGTCAACTTTTAAATTTTTAAATATGGACACTAAGCCCAGGGAAGGCATAAGGCAGTGTTCAAGTGAAAACCTTAGAATCATTTAAAAAAATATGTATTTAACCTTGGGCCCTCCTGTGTACAGCATGCATAGGCTTGGGTAAGTCAATTGGTTTTAACATGGAATGATAAACTATCTTCAAAGCTTTGTTACAATATTTAAATAAAATGCTATTTTTAAAGCAAAAAAGTATTCTAGTTTTTACATAAGTACATTCTTTAGTATGTTATAAAAAAGAAATTTAAAAATTAAAAAGAAATTAACTATTAAAATATATTAAAATTAAAGTTAGCATTGATTAAATTTATATTAAAATTACTTAATGCAAAGTATAAGATATTAAATAGTTTAATATATTTTAAAACTCAAAATGCATTCATTGTTCTTTTTTCAAAGTGTCAAACAATTTTTGAAAATGAAATGTTATGCTAATTTGTATTGCTCCTGACATTTTGTGAGACAAGCTTCCCCACTCTTAGCTTTTGTTCTTAATTCTTGATATTGAATACTTTCCATTCCTATTCTTATTTATATACAGTAAGATTCACTCATTTGGTGTTTAATTTTGATAAATACACATAGTCATGTGACCAACATCTCAGTCAAAATATAAACATTTCATCCTCATATGAGTGATATCCGTAGTATTTGTCCTTGTGTGTCTGGCTTATTTCACTTAGCACAATGTCGGCTGGGTTCATCCATGCTGTAGCAAATGATAGTATTTCTTTTCCATAATTTTCTGTTGTCTTTGATCCTTGGCTCTCAATTCCAGAATTCCCCTTCTCCAGCCAACCCATATCCATCCATTCTATCTTTCTAGCTAGTCTCCACAAAATGTCCTTACAACATTTTAAGGAATGTGTAATAACTGTGTGTCCATAACACCTTGCTCAGAAGCTATCTAAGAAAAGAAAAGCTAAAGTGAGATGGTCATTCTTGATTGAGATGGTAGCCGGACATCAAACTCCTAGGTAGATTATTATTATTTTTTTAACATTAAAGGTCTTTTTATTTCAGACTTGATGTGAAAAGAAAGGATGTCATTTTCAAATATGCAAATGTATACACACATTGTATAGGAAAGAGTTAATAGGAGTTCTGAATTTTGTATCTTCAGAAGAGCCCATTTGAAGGGCTGGTTTTGGCTGACAGTTGGGAATCTGCTAAATACCTGTTCTCCTCCTCCTCCTCCTCCTCCTC